>OZ012741.1:559039570-559052070 GCA_963859935.3 Lathyrus sativus
TAATAACGATAGTGACATTGAATTATTTAAAATATAATACGAATTAAAATAGCAAATTGCTACCGCATTAGCGGTCATCGCAAGTTAGATCAAGAAATCGAGATAATGAAATTAGATAAAATCATAATTTGCGAATCAAAACGCGAATAGGTAAGCGCAAAAAATGGATTATTGCTTTGCTATACCATCAGACGCATATACAATTGAAACACAATAATAGATCCGCACATAAACCAATAAAATTTACCACTAACTTGCTACACTCAACGTGATCATCGCAATAGATATCAAAATAGTGTAGATCTGAATTTATAAAAATAAAAAATACATAAATAATAAAAAAACTAACGTGCTAAAAAAAACAACAATGTTGCTAACGCACAAAAATACGATCATGGCAACCAGATTGAAGTGACACAAGTGTCACGCGTCATACACACAAATATGTATATAGCGTATCAATATAATTCGATCCGAACACATAATCATAAAAATTCTATTTAACAAAACTTTTATATACTGTCATTATATATTATATGATATATATAAAAATATATCCACAAAATATGACTCCGTATGCATGACTAATACTATATATATTGTATAATATAACAAAAAAGAAAAAAAAGAAAAAAAATACAAATATATGTATATTCATATAATGTAGCACATGGCCTTATGTATATATACTCAGTACGTTCATCACATATAAATATGCTCGCACAGTATTATGCATATGTTTACATAGTTTAGCTCATATCATATACCTACAGTGGAGATCATGTGTAGAGCAAGTTGAAAATATTTTCATATAAGACCAAAAGACTACTATATATATATTTTTAACAAATGAAAACAAAATGAATGGTAAGAACCTGCATGTATATGTCAGTATGTATATATGCATAGGAAAACAAATAAGAAGAAGTAATTGGATCACGCAAGAATCAGACCCGCAGAATAAATCTGCTGCTTTCTCAATCTCTCGCTCTCCTCTTTTTTTTTTTTTTTATATTTCCCCTTTTATAACAATACACTTAGAGATATATAAGGGTCAAATTAGGGTTAACTATCAATTGCCAATAATATCCTTAAAGCCCAAATCAAATAATTAGTTAAAATTAAATAAAATTTAAATAGTTTAAAATAAACTTAAAATTCTATTTATTTATACTAAACATTAAAAAGAATAACATATTTTCTAATATTTTATTTTTTATGACTTTTTTAGATATTTTTATGAATAATTTAGAAAAAAGTGAAAAAATAATATTTTAAAAAATGATTTAATTAAATACGAAAATAATAATTAAATAATAATAAAAAACTATTTTTGTTATTTTTTAATGAAAAATAAAAAAATAAAAGTAAAAATAATAAAAAAAACAAAAAGTGACAAAGGTGAGATTCGAACTCTCAACCTCTCACACTCACAACTCCTTACACATGCCCTCTTGCCAATTGTGTCATTTTATTCATTTGAAATAAAGTGGCACTAGAAATCAGTAAAGGTAGGACAAATTTGGGGTATTACTTGAACAACAGTGGTTTCAATAGCAAGGAGGTGGGATCTTAAGGTCAAAAATTAGGGTGCAACAGATGCCCCTATTTAAGTTACTTCTATTCGGAGATATGGAGATTGAAATCTTCGTCTCGACGAGATAGGAGGGACTTAAATACAAACATTGTACGAATTTTTGGCCATAAGAAGCCACCGAATGCAAATTATATGCAATGATATGAAATGCAAGACAAAGAGGGTCCTGTGGATTAATGGCGCCACAGGGGAGAAAACTAGACACGGCATGCGAGAAACAAATGAGTAACAGACTCAACGAAGTGAGACTCCACAGGGACGGGATACAACCACTAATGGGAAATCTCCAAAGTATAACGGCAGCGCATACGCCAAGAATATGGTGTTTTAACAACAGGTGAGAAACTTGTAATCGGAGGATAACCACAGAGCAATCCAGATGATGGTAATATCCAAAGTGAATTCTCTGATCGAATCAATAATTCAGTATGTTTTCTTTTTTTCTTTTTTCTTTCTTTTTTTTTCTTCTTTTTTTATATTATTTTCTTTTTCTTTTGAAATCCAACTGGAAATAGTAAAATGTATAACCTCCCCGAGCGTCATAGTCTGGATGCTATGAGCTGGTCTTAGTCTTTGTTGTAGAACCTCCCCGAGCGTCATAGTCTGGATGCTATGAGCTGGTCTCAGTCTATTTGTTGTAGAACCTCCCCGAGCGTCATAGTCTGGATGTTATGAGCTGGTCTCAGTCTTTTTGTTGTAGGGAAATAACATTCACTACTTTGATGGGGAAACCCCGGGTTAATAAAACTGTTGAATATATCAGAGTCGAAACTTTGATGGGGATGAAATAAACATCCGCTTCGCTGGGGAAAACTAGCGTTATGAAAGATCCATTGAGGAGGGAAATAACATTCACTTCCTTCGGGAAGGTGTAGTTGAGCAAATCACTGGAAAAACAAACAAGTCACTCATATTTATCATCACTGCTTAAAATAGAGATCCATCGGAGGAATAATGGCCATTTGGAGTAAAATTCACCAGAGACATGAAGCATGTTGTGAAAACCAAGTATTTTTGTAATAGTCGCCATTTTGGACAATAGGTGTTGTGAGTGGATGACGTGCTTTTCATCTCTCAAATGCCCCAGAGTACATGCTTTATGAGGGGAAAAAAGTTGTTCCAAGAGGATTTTACAGAGAACAGGGAGTTCAATTGCCCCACTATTTTCAAACTCTTGGAGAGATTGTCGAATCTCGACGTAACTGGCCCGGATTGATGGTGTTATGTATAACTGAGTCTTCAAAGAAAGTTAGACTCGCATTAGTGGGTAACTTGGAAACTACTTGCACCTGTTCGGCATGATCTTCAAGTTTCATCATCGATGTCTATATGTAAACTTTCTAAGATATCAAACAAAAATCAACACGCATGAAATGTTAATTCCAAAACTGTTAATGCAACATATATGTTCGTCTTGAAGTTTTTTCTCTTTTTTTTTTTTGAAAAAGATATCACGATAACTTGTGACAGAATCACTAGTTAGGATATGAATTTAATTTATAAAGCCAACATTAAATTGAGCATAGCTCATAGGAGTCAGGAAACATCATCTCATCGAGTATGCTTTCAAAATAAACCCTACTTCAATTAGGTCTTTTAAAGGTTGTATCGTGGCTTGGTTCACGGTTTAAGAAACAAAGGATAAAGGCTCAAAGTTTATTTGTACCCACCCCTTCTTCATGATGTTCTCCAGTCCTATGTTCAGTTAAACTTGATACGAGCACTCATCTCTCAAGAGGATTTTGATATGGTCAAGAACTCAATCGAGGCTTTGGACATGGCAGTCACTCACCTATTTTCTTTTGGTGTTTGATCACACAACTTTGTTCTTTACTAAGGATATTTCTTTGTGATCCTTTGTTTTTTCTTTTCGCATTTTTCTTATTCCCTAACTTTTGCCTGGACGGAGTCTTTTGAATTTGACTTTGAAATCCAGCGGGCTATCTCAATTTTGCCTAGTCTCCTTCATAGGTTTTGACTTGGTGGACTTTTCTTTTTTTCATTATTTTTTATTTGTGAACAAGTCGTGTGACTCTAAGTCATTTTGGCATTTTTGAAAGGATTGTGACTGCCCCACTCTTTGGATAGTTGAGGGATATTTGTTTGTGTCTTTTTGACTTCTAGCCTCCTTATATGTTAGGGATAGATAAAATGGATTCTCGAAAGTTCACTCCTCCTTTTTGAGAGTCTGATTGCTCGATCAGCTTAACTGAAAACTACCCTGCCCCAGGTTACAATTGAGGGTTTTTGTGGAAAAGAAAAAAAAACTCCTACTTCAAGGCTCAAAGGGGTTAAAGAGGGATTATCTTCCTTATATCTCCAGTGTTTAGGATTTGAAACAATGCCTTACATCATCAGCAGGGTTTTACTCAAAAGCATACAACGAGAAATCTTTGTGTTTTTATTCGTCATCCTCCTCCCAATTCTCTGTCAAAGCAAGAGATTAGATAAAGTTAGCATTATAAATTATGAAAAATAATTTTATGAGTGAATATGAATGAATTTATTCAAGACAAACACGTTTAATGCATTATCGTTCAAGAAAAACAAGTTCCTACATGCCAATTATGCTTTTATAATCAAAGAAATACAATACATATAAGCAAAAATGAACAACCACATAGCCCCTCTAAAATATTTTATCAATGCAGCAGTGTTTCATTCAATACCGAGCTTTCTCTTCTGAAGGTCAACAATTTGTCGTCGATTATCTCTTGAACTTTTTCTTGGAAAACTTCATTCTAATGCCCCATTACTTCTTTATGAAATTCACAGCTTCTGTTCGAGTCGTTCATCTCAGTATGAACATTCTTGGTATGCACTGTGGAAATGGGGAATCCTTTTTATCAACTTGAACAAACAGGTTATCTTACATAGGCTGAGATAGTGTAGGAACATCCACTTGTTGAATTTTGTCATCAGAGGTAAGATCGAATATCAGATTAATCATCATCTTGAAATTGGTCATGGGATCCATATCCTTTGTTCTTTTTGCTATCCTTCAATGATTGCTTCGAGTTTGGTCAGATGGTCAAGATGTCAAATGACAGATAAAGACAGAAGACCGAATGAACTTCAACAGAGGTACATGCATATGCAAATGCTAAATGAGGGATGCAAAAATGCAGATTGCAGAATGTGGATGAAAGGTTTCATGGAATTCATGTATTTACAAACATCCAAGAAAATTCATTTATTATTTTTTGATATCGGATTATGTAGAAACATTCTTACAAGAGTCCTAACATAAAAGCTAATAAATTCCTAAGGAAGTCCTTCATCGTGCTTGTTGATTTGTTCTCCCACTTGGATCTTCTTGAATATAAGTTGTCAATGATCAACGTCTAAAGATTAGTTTGATGGAGGAAAATAAATCCTCCATCTCTTCTTTTGTTCTTGTTGGAAGTAAGGGAGAATCCCTTATTCATTTGGATCTTCAATGATAATGAGAGCCTTTTGAACTTTTAATGATCCTCCATGATACGGAAAGCCTCTTATATTTGTCTTTTGAGTTTTCTTCAATCTGAGCTCCTACTTCCTTAGGACATCCATATTAGGGCTCTTAAGAGAATGTCTCAAAGTATCTTCTTTTGTAACCCATACTGGTCCTACAATGTTTTATAAATAAAGTTGGATTCCATAAAACCAATGCAGTATGATGCTATATGAATGTAAGGGTGCACAAACATAAGTAAGCACATAAGGACATAAGGGTAAACAAACAAGGAGACCCTAGTTTTGCAACGAGCATGTAGCAAAGGTATACCCATTCCCAAAGGACGTGGACTAAAGGTGGATTGTACCTGCAGAACAAGGTTCTAAGAGGTTCCCAAAGTCATTAGCCCATCTTTCGGATATTATCAACTTCCCAACTAACTCGGGGGTTAATAATATTCTCAAGAGAACTTCTTTTGAGTGTAGCATCGCGTAGCACTATTTCGGGACTTACTCCCTCATAGCCTTGCACTACGCCCTAATAAAGGCCAAAGTGGGGTTAAAGGTAACTACGGTCCTTAGTATCATGGACTCCAATTGAGAATAGTAAAAGTTTTCACGACTAAACTCGTTCAACCGAACCATTTTCAAAAGGGTCTCAACTAAGCGGGATTCTCGAGTCAACTTAGTCGGGACTCACTCCCTATAAGTCTCATCGAATATATCACCATCCTATCATAATTTCTCTCAAGTCCGGGTGTAGGACTTTGTCTCACCACTCAAAGATACCAATCTAAAAGCAATAGATAAACAATCATACAAATAAACAGATAAGCAAATATATAATAATAAACAAGTTAGGGAAACCCACAAAGAGGATCCCCAGTGAAGTCGCCATTTCTGTCGCGGTGAAATTTGGATACCAAACTATTGATTAGTTTGAATCTTATTCATTTGCAACCGTCTTTGATTTATCCAAAGGAAAGGTTAAAGGAAGGAAAACCTATTTTGCATCGTAAACATAATGCGGGGAGAGATCTAAGGTTTGGGGGTTGGTTAAACTTAGGGAAGGTGCTAGCATCCTAAGTTTCTGTAGTACTCTACAGGAACCTCTTGTTTTTATGTTGTTTATTGCTAAGGTTATCTACTTAAGGTTAAAGTTAAGGGTTAAAGGTAAAGAGAAGAATCTAAAGGGGTTAGTCCTAAATATACTCGCCAAGACGTCGCATCTTGTGCCTACATATCCTGACGGGAATGGAATCAGAGTATCTGTAGTTCCCCTAAAGGGTTTGAGGAATTATTGACTGTGAGTCAAAGTTCCAAACCTTTTCCTTTGGAGGGGAATATTGGTATTGGAGAATATCGAATGGATAAAAGCGATGATGTGGTTGATAAGCGCGAGGTAATGAAATGTAAGTAATGTGTATGAAGAAAAGTGATTAGAGATTAAATGTAAAGGGATGAAACTGAGAAATGAAGTTAGATAGTGAATTATGGTTAAGTGGATTTAGAGATTAGCAATGGTGAAATTATTGATTTGAAAATTAGGAGTTTAATTATTTTTGTGATTTTTGAGACTATTAAAAAAAAGTATTAAACTAAGCCCTAATCTATATTTTTTTTATTTTATAATTTGTTGTGAGCTATGTAATTAAAGAAAAGTTGGAAAATTAGAGTGGAATTAAGTGAAAGGAGCTAGACTAATTTATTTTTAGATTGATAAAAAGTTATTTTTTGTGATTTTTTTAAGAAAATAAATTTTAGTTTTAAGAGAAAAAAACTAACCTAATTCTATGATCCCAAAGATTAAGATCAAGGGGGAGACTACGCTAATATTATCGTGCAATGAAATACCTTAACGGTTACGGTCGATGGCGATCATGAATGATCGACTTACAAGGTATGAATATGGCTTGATTAAATCAAGAATTAGTTTTAAAACAATTTAAGTATGAACGAGAATAAAATATATACACAATATTAACATCATACATCAAATAACTCAAAATAAGTTGAAACGAAAAGTGCACGGATTAAAATCATGACGCAAATACGCAATTCCAAGGCGCGCATGCGAAGACGTGCAAAGACTATCACAAGAAATTAGATCCAATAATAACGATAGTGACATTGAATTATTTAAAATATAATACGAATTAAAATAGCAAATTGCTACCGCATTAGCGGTCATCGCAAGTTAGATCAAGAAATCGAGATAATGAAATTAGATAAAATCATAATTTGCGAATCAAAACGCGAATAGGTAAGCGCAAAAAAAATAGATTATTGCTTTGCTATACCATCAGACGCATATACAATTGAAACACAATAATAGATCCGCACATAAACCAATAAAATTTACCACTAACTTGCTACACTCAACGTGATCATCGCAATAGATATCAAAATATTGTAGATCTGAATTTATAAAAATAAAAAATACATAAATAATAAAAAAACTAACGTGCTAAAAAAAACAACAATGTTGCTAACGCACAAAAATACGATCATGGCAACCAGATTGAAGTGACACAAGTGTCACGCGTCATACACACAAATATGTATATAGCGTATCAATATAATTCGATCCGAACACATAATCATAAAAATTCTATTTAACAAAACTTTTATATACTGTCATTATATATTATATGATATATATAAAAATATATCCACAAAATATGACTCCGTATGCATGACTAATACTATATATATTGTATAATATAACAAAAAAGAAAAAAAATAAAAAAAAATACAAATATATGTATATTCATATAATGTAGCACATGGCCTTATGTATATATACTCAGTACGTTCATCACATATAAATATGCTCGCACAGTATTATGCATATGTTTACATAGTTTAGCTCATATCATATACCTACAGTGGAGATCATGTGTAGAGCAAGTTGAAAATATTTTCATATAAGACCAAAAGACTACTATATATATATATATATTTTTAACAAATGAAAACAAAATGAATGGTAAGAACCTGCATGTATATGTCAGTATGTATATATGCATAGGAAAACAAATAAGAAGAAGTAATTGGATCACGCAAGAATCAGACCCGCAGAATAAATCTGCTGCTTTCTCAATCTCTCGCTCTCCTCTTTTTTATTTATTTTATATTTCCCCTTTTATAACAATACACTTAGATATATATAAGGGTCAAATTAGGGTTAACTATCAATTGCCAATAATATCCTTAAAGCCCAAATCAAATAATTAGTTAAAATTAAATAAAATTTAAATAGTTTAAAATAAACTTAAAATTCTATTTATTTATACTAAACATTAAAAAGAATAACATATTTTCTAATATTTTATTTTTTATGACTTTTTTAGATATTTTTATGAATAATTTAGAAAAAAGTGAAAAAATAATATTTTAAAAAATGATTTAATTAAATACGAAAATAATAATTAAATAATAATAAAAAACTATTTTTGTTATTTTTTAATGAAAAATAAAAAAAATAAAAGTAAAAATAATAAAAAAACAAAAAGTGACAAAGGTGAGATTCGAACTCTCAACCTCTCACACTCACAACTCCTTACACATGCCCTCTTGCCAATTGTGTCATTTTATTCATTTGAAATAAAGTGGCACTAGAAATCAGTAAAGGTAGGACAAATTTGGGGTATTACTTGAACAACAGTGGTTTCAATAGCAAGGAGGTGGGATCTTAAGGTCAAAAATTAGGGTGTAACAGATGCCCCTATTTAAGTTACTTCTATTCGGAGATATGGAGATTGAAATCTTCGTCTCGACGAGATAGGAGGGACTTAAATACAAACATTGTACGAATTTTTGGCCATAAGAAGCCACCGAATGCAAATTATATGCAATGATATGAAATGCAAGACAAAGAGGGTCCTGTGGATTAATGGCGCCACAAGGGAGAAAACTAGACACGACATGCGAGAAACAAATGAGTAACAGACTCAACGAAGTGGGACTCCACAGGGACGGGATACAACCACTAATGGGAAATCTCCAAAGTATAACGGCAGCGCATACGCCAAGAATATGGTGTTTTAACAACAGGTGAGAAACTTGTAATCGGAGGATAACCACGGAGCAATCCAGATGATGGTAATATCCAAAGTGAATTCTCTGATCGAATCAATAATTCAGTATGTTTTCTTTTTTTTCTTTTTTATTTCTTTTTTTCTTTTTCTTTTTTTATATTATTTTCTTTTTCTTTTGAAATCCAACTGGAAATAGTAAAATGTATAACCTCCCCGAGCGTCATAGTCTGGATGCTATGAGCTGGTCTTAGTCTTTGTTGTAGAACCTCCCCGAGCGTCATAGTCTGGATGCTATGAGCTGGTCTCAGTCTATTTGTTGTAGAACCTCCCCGAGCGTCATAGTCTGGATGTTATGAGCTGGTCTCAGTCTTTTTGTTCTAGGGAAATAACATTCACTACTTTGATGGGGAAACCCCGGGTTAATAAAACTGTTGAATATGTCAGAGTCGAAACTTTGATGGGGATGAAATAAACATCCGCTTCGCTGGGGAAAACTAGCGTTATGAAAGATCCATTGAGGAGGGAAATAACATTCACTTCCTTCGGGAAGGTGTAGTTGAGCAAATCACTAGAGAAACAAACAGGTCACTCATATTTATCATCACTGCTTAAAATAGAGATCCATCGGAGGAATAATGGCCATTTGGAGTAAAATTCACCAGAGACATGAAGCATGCTGTGAAAACCTAGTTTTGTAATAGTCGCCATTTTGGACAATAGGTGTTGTGAGTGGATGACGTGCTTTTCATCTCTCAAATGCCCCAGAGTACATGCTTTATGAGGGGGAAAAAAGTCATTCCAAGAGGATTTTACAGAGAACAGGGAGTTCAATTGCCCCACTATTTTCAAACTCTTGGAGAGATTGTCGAATCTCGACGTAACTGGCCCGGATTGACGGTGTTATGTATAACTGAGTCTTCAAAGAAAGTTAGACTCGCATTAGTGGGTAACTTGGAAACTACTTGCACCTGTTCGGCATGATCTTCAAGTTTCATCATCGATGTCTATATGTAAACTTTCTAAGATATCAGACAAAAATCAACACGCATGAAATGTTAATTCCAAAACTGTTAATGCAACATATATGTTCGTCTTGAAGTTTTTTCTCTTTTTTTTTTTTTGAAAAAGATATCACGATAACTTGTGACAGAATCACTAGTTAGGATATGAATTTAATTTATAAAGCCAACATTAAATTGAGCATATCTCATAGGAGTCAGGAAACGTCATCTCATCGAGTATGCTTTCAAAATAAACCCTACTTCAATTAGGTCTTTTAAAGGTTGTATCGTGGCTTGGTTCACGGTTTAAGAAACAAAGGATAAAGGCTCAAAGTTTATTTGTACCCACCCCTTCTTCATGATGTTCTCCAGTCCTATGTTCAGTTAAACTTGATACGAGCACTCATCTCTCAAGAGGATTTTGATATGGTCAAGAACTCAATCGAGGCTTTGGACATGGCAGTCACTCACCTATTTTCTTTTGGTGTTTGATCACACAACTTTGTTCTTTACTAAGGATATTTCTTTGTGATCCTTTGTTTTTTCTTTTCGCATTTTTCTTATTCCCTAACTTTTGCCTGGACGGAGTCTTTTGAATTTGACTTTGAAATCCAGCGGGCTGTCTCAATTTTGCCTAGTCTCCTTCATAGGTTTTGACTTGGTGGACTTTTCTTTTTTTCATTATTTTTTATTTTTGAACAAGTCGTGTGACTCTAAGTCATTTTGGCATTTTTGAAAGGATTGTGACTGCCCCACTCTTTGGATAGTTGAGGGACATTCGTTTGTGTCTTTTTGACTTCTAGCCTCCTTATATGTTAGGGATAGATAAAATGGATTCTCGAAAGTTCACTCCTCCTTTTTGAGAGTCTGATTGCTCGATCAGCTTAACTGAAAACTACCCTGCCCCAGGTTACAATTGAGGGTTTTTGTGGAAAAGAAAAAAAAACTCCTACTTCAAGGCTCAAAGGGGTTAAAGAGGGATTATCTTCCTTATATCTCCAGTGTTTAGGATTTGAAACAATGCCTTACATCATCAGCAGGGTTTTACTCAAAAGCATACAACGAGAAATCTTTGCGTTTTTATTCGTCATCCTCCTCCCAATTCTCTGTCAAAGCAAGAGATTGGATAAAGTTAGCATTATAAATTATGAAAAATAATTTTATGAGTGAATATGAATGAATTTATTCAAGACAAACACGTTTAATGCATTATCGTTCAAGAAAAACAAGTTCCTACATGCCAATTATGCTTTTATAATCAAAGAAATACAATACATATAAGCAAAAATGAACAACCACATAGCCCCTCTAAAATATTTTATCAACGCAGCAGTGTTTCATTCAATACTGAGCTTTCTCTTCTGAAGGTCAACAATTTGTCGTCGATTATCTCTTGAACTTTTTCTTGGAAAACTTCATTCTAATGCCCCATTACTTCTTTATGAAATTCACAGCTTCTGTTCGAGTCGTTCATCTCAGTATGAACATTCTTGGTATGCACTGTGGAAATGGGGAATCCTTTTTATCAACTTGAACAAACAGGTTATCTTATGCAGGCTGAGATAGTGTAGGAACATCCACTTGTTGAATTTTGTCATCAGAGGTAAGATCGAATATCAAATTAATCATCATCTTGAAATTGGTCATGGGATCCATATCCTTTGTTCTTTTTGCTATCCTTCAATGATTGCTTCGAGTTTGGTCAGATGGTCAAGATGTCAAATGACAGATAAAGACAGAAGACCGGATGAACTTCAACAGAGGTACATGCATATGCAAATGCTAAATGAGGGATGCAAAAATGCAGATTGCAGAATGTGGATGAAAGGTTTCATGGAATTCATGTATTTACAAACATCCAAGAAAATTCATTTATTATTTTTTGATATCGGATTATGTAGAAACATTCTTACAAGAGTCCTAACATAAAAGCTAATAAATTCCTAAGGAAGTCCTTCATCGTGCTTGTTGATTTGTTCTCCCACTTGGATCTTCTTGAATATAAGTTGTCAATGATCAACGTCTAAAGATTAGTTTGATGGAGGAAAATAAATCCTCCATCTCTTCTTTTGTTCTTGTTGGAAGTAAGGGAGAATCCCTTATTCATTTGGATCTTCAATGATAATGAGAGCCTTTTGAACTTTTAATGATCCTCCATGATACGGAAAGCCTCTTATATTTGTCTTTTGAGTTTTCTTCAATCTGAGCTCCTACTTCCTTAGGACATCCATATTAGGGCTCTTAAGAGAATGTCTCAAAGTATCTTCTTTTGTAACCCATACTGGTCCTACAATGTTTTATAAATAAAGTTGGATTCCATAAAACCAATGCAGTATGATGCTATATGAATGTAAGGGTGCACAAACATAAGTAAGCACATAAGGACATAAGGGTGGGATCTTAAAGTCAAAAATTAGGGTGCAACAT
>OZ012741.1:559711543-559799043 GCA_963859935.3 Lathyrus sativus
CAGCAGATCAGTCCTTGGGTCTGGGCGCATAAGTTAGGTTTTATCCATCATAAAACCTCTCTTCAGTATTCTGCACGCTTGCCACTTTAATCAGGTACATATTAGTTCCCCTAGGGTGTCTAAAATGTCTCCTGCATTCCAGCTTGAGCTTCTGATTTGTTTCCTGATTTCTAGCTACCAGAATAACAAACCTCCGCTTGATGTCATACGACCTATGTCATAACATTGAGTATGACATCCAGCTTAACTTATAGTTAGCGTAGTTAACTTACCCTGCATAATCCATATTATGAATGTATCAACATCAGGCATGACATTCATACATGCACTAATATTTTGCCACAAAATGCAGCCAATCAAGAGCACTTACAAGTTAGAACAACAACTACTAACCAAGAGTTAGAATAACAAAGATTGCCAACCAAGAGTTGGAATAGAGACTCCGCGCGGAGAAACCAAAGATTACCAACCAACAGTTGGGATCACCTTCTAGGCCAACCAAAAGTTGGAACACCCAGCTACAATCTCTGAACTACGTCGGATGGTGCCAACTAAGAGTTGGAATCCTCGACTCCGCTGAGAGAAAATAAAGAATAGCCACCAAAAGTTGGAATAACATCCAAACACCACTGGGTCATCAACCAAAAGTTGAAATAAAACAACGATGACCAACCAAAAGTTGGAACAACTCTATTGGGAAAGAACCACAACCTTGACCAAGGAAAACAATACTTGCAAGCGACTCACCTGAGAAAAGAGAAAACATTTACCCAAACAACTCAGCTGGGAAGAATCTGATAAAATAACCAAACCCCAAAAATCCACCCTGACGCGGGTAACACAAAAGCCCCTTGATTCAAACAAATCTCTGCTGAAGGAATATTTGGTCCCAAAACACCAAACTTGGCTTATGCTTCAGATGCCTATGTTTGAAAATGGTGTAATGCTCCATACGAAATGGAAATGCTACGCATTTGGGAGGATGCTAATGCAAAATGCAAATGTAAAAGAACCAACCCAACAAAATAAATGCTAGGGAGAAAAGACCCACTCCGCCGGGGAGATAGAACAACCTCGCTGGGAAGAGAAATCCACACCGCTGGGGATCGACTCTTCTGGGAAAATGAATAACTCGACTTGAATACAAGCAATTCTATGCTTAAACCAAACCCCTTATGCTGAGGAACCCATCCCTGCGGGAGAGATACGACCATCTGCCGAGATGAACTTTACTCTACTCGGGGAATCAACCCTGACTGGCATTCCAAGAAAAACTCCACCCTGCTTGGGGAGAAAATCCACTCTGCTTGGGATTACATCAAATATCAACCTGTCTTGCCGAGGAATATCATATACTTCTACTCTGCGGGGAATTTGAATCTACTGGGGGAAACCCCACACTCCTGTTCCACCACTTACTCTGTTGAGGGAACTAGCACTGCACTCTGCTGGAGAAAATCCTGCATACCGACTCCATTGGGAAAGGGCATCACCGACGTTGTCTCCGCTGGAGAAGAAAACTGGTTTACAAACCACCTTGCCGCTGAGGGAATCGCTTCTATCCTGCTCTGCTGAGAACAAACTCCACCCTGTCGGGGACTCACTTTCTCACGAGGACAAAGCTTTGCTCTGCTGGAGATACAACCTTTCAAACTTGATAAACGGACTCTGCTGGGGAGAGGACACAACTCTGTCGGAGAGAAGGTGACTTCTTCACTGGGGAAGCGAAATCTCTACTGGGGAAGCAGACCTCTTCGTTGTTCATGCCTGATTGCATTTAACCTGCGGGGAACAAGACCTTCATGTCGGAAGTATCACACTTAATCCGCTGAGAATACCCGGCTGACGACAACTGCCATTTGTTGCGACTTAAATTGTTGAGGATAAGGGAGTCTCACTCAGCTGTGATAACCCTGTTGACCTGCAACAAAGAAAAACACCAGAAATGTTCTATATGTGAAATGGTTACCTCAGTTACCACCCATGATACTTACCGATGTTACCATCCATGATACTGTACAACCTCTTGCTTTTACCTGCAATGTTTACCAAAATAACAGACATTTCGCAAACAAAACAGTAAAATGGACAAGAAAAAGAAAGCTCTTTGACTGAAGTGAATACTTTATTGATGAAAGGCCTATAAATCGGCGAATTACAATTCAAAGGCAATTCCTGAAAAGAGGTAATTGCTCAAAAACAAGAAAACAAATACAATATAAATGTCGGTAATGTGGAAACAGACAACCACCATGTGTCGATTCGGCTATGATTGGTATGTCTTTGATGTTCCCCATGTTTCATCTTCTGACAAGACTGACTGGACTGATTCCTTTCCTTTGGGATAACTGCTCACAAGCTTATAGATCGAGTGCAGACCGTGATCGTTTGCTTTTTTAAATCACTAACGTTTTCCCGAATCTCCCTTTCGGGTTTTCAATCCGCCGGGATACCCATTTTTGCCAAAGTTGCCTTTTCAGGTTTTCAACTTTGCGGGTTCATTCTTTTTTCTTTTATCCCTAATTTTTGCCCGAACCTTTTCTTTTTGTGGTTCGCCGGGATGCCCCATTTTTGCCTGGACTTTCTTTTTGTGTCCAACGGGTCTCTTTAAGCAAAGTATTTTTTGACCACGTTTGTGTTCACAAGGGACGAAAAATCTTCATCATCCATAGTAGATAACAATAAGGCTCCGCCAGAGAAAACCTTTCTTACCACATACGAACCTTGATAGTTAGGAGTCCATTTTCCCCTGTGATTTGTCTGAGGAGGAAGAATCCTCTTCAACACCAAATCACCCGTCTGGAAGCACCGAGGATGTACTTTCTGATCAAAGGCTTTCTTCATCCTACTCTGGTACAACCGGCCATGAGCAATGGTTGCCAACCTCTTTTCATCAATCAAGCTCAGCTGATTCAACCTGGTTCGCACCCATTTAGCTTCGTCAAGCTTTACATCTGACAATACCCTTAAAGAAGGAATCTCAACTTCTAATGGTTGGACTGCTTTCGTACCATACACCAGTGAGAAAGGAGTTGCCTCAGTTGATGTACGCACCGAAGTACGATAACCGTGAAGAGCAAAAGGTAACATCTCGTGCCAGTCTTTGTAGGTCATAACCATTTTATGCACAATCTTCTTGATATTCTTATTAGCTGCCTCAACAACACCATTCATCTTTGGATGATATGGAGAAGAATTGTGATGTTCACTATTGAAACTCTGACAGAGTTCCTTCATCATTTTGTTATTCAAATTTGAACCATTATCAGTAATGATCCTCTCCAGAATACCATAACAATAAATGATGTCCTTCTTTATAAATCGGGCGACCACCTGCTTCGTGGCATTGGCGAAGGACGCTGCTTCTACCCACTTCATAAAGTAATCAATCGCGACCAGAATGAAGCGATGTCCATTAGAAGCAGTCAACTCAATCTTTCCAATCACATTGGTTCCCCACATGGCAAAAGGCCAAGGAGATGTTAACACATTCAGAGGAGCTGGTGGCACATGCACCTTATCCGCATAAATCTGGCATTTATGGCATTTTCTGGCGTATTTGAAACAATTGGATTCCATAGTCATCCAATAATACCCAACTCTCAACAATTTCCTAGCCATTGCATGTCCGTTGGCATGAGTACCAAAAGAACCCTCGTGGACTTCCTCCATCAACAGGCTTGCTTCAAGTTCATCAACAAACTGCAACAAGACCATGTCAAAGTTTCTCCTGTAGAGCACATAATCCTTGTTCAGATAAAAATTACTAGCTAACCTCCTCAGAGTCTTCTTATCTTTGCTGGATGCCCCAGATAGGTACTCCTGAGTCTTGAGAAAATGCTTGATATCGAAATACCAAGGCCTTCCATCGGATGCTTCCTCAACGGAAAACATAAAAGCAGGTCTATCAAGATGCGTGATGGTGGTAGCAGGAGTTTCATTCCAGAAATTCACTTTATACATCGAAGCTAGCATGGCCAAGGCATCCGCCATCTGATTTTCAGCCCTCAACATATGATGGAAATCAACTCTATCAAAGAAAGGCAGCAGTCTCCTTGTATAATCTCTATAAGGGAAGACTATGAATCTGTTGAAGCCATGTTCTCCAGATTTCAGATACTCACTGCTGGGCTGAAAGTTCTGGACAAGGGTTACTCTACATTAGATCACGTAAAGAAAATCATCAGAAGTCTGCCTACCAGATGGAGACCAATGGTGACTGCCTTGAAGATGGCTAAAGATCTGAACAAGATCTCTCTAGAAGAACTCATCAGCTCACTGAGGATCCATGAGATTGAGCTTGAGGAAGATGAACCTCAGAAGAAAGAAAAAGGTAAATCTGTTGCATTAAAATCTAACAAAACTGCTAAAGCTTTGCAGGTCATTCAAGAAAGCTCTGAAGAATCTTCTTCTGAAGAAGAAGATGAGTTATCCATGCTATCCAGAAGGATCAACAGACTCTGGAAGTACAAAGGAAAGAAGTTCAACAACTTCAGAAGATCTGATAATAGAAAGGAACCTTCTGGGCACAGAAGATCTGGCAAGAAAGAAGTTGTGTGCTATGAGTGCAAAGAACCTGGGCACTACAAGAATGATTGCCCCAAACTTCAGAAAGAAAAACCCAAGAAGAAGTTTAACAAAAAGAAGAAGGTTCTGATGGCAACATGGGACGACTCAGATGAATCTGAATCATCTTCTGAATCAGAAGAAGAATGTGCTAATGTTGCACTGATGGCCAGCACAGAGGATCAAGAAGAAGGTACCTCAGGATATGAATCAGAATCTGAATCTGATGATGACGCAAAAGAGGTAATGGCTAAACTTACCAAAGAAGAACTGATAAAGGTTTTATCAGAAGTTCTGCAAAGTTACAACAATATCAAACTCAAATACAAGAAGCTGAAAATCAATCTTGAATCTGAGATTGATCTTCTGAAGACAGAACTTGTTGAGCAAAAAGAAATTAATCTAAAAATCAAAAATGACTTTGAAATAACTCAACAAGAATCTGAATCTGAGACTAAGTCATGTGAAAACATCTTAGAAAAATATGACTCTAGCTTTCAGAAATTCCTTACTAAGAGCATAGACAGAAGCAAGATGGCTTCCATGATCTATGGTGTTAGTGGAAACAACAGAAGAGGTATTGGATATGAATCTTCATCTGGAAGCAATCCAAAACCTGTTGACAAACTTTTCATCAAGAAGACACCTCTGTATTCTCAATTTAAGTTTGGTCACTTAAATGACATTAAACACACAAGCTTTGAGAAGGATACTTATGTGTTTAAACCCAAGGTTAGTCAAAATAAACATTATGTTGAAAAACAGAAGTTTAGACAAACCTCCAGAACCACTAACCCTAAAGGACCCAAGAAGATCTGGGTACCTAAAAGTAAAATAATTCCTGTTGCAGATGTTCTTAGCAGCAAGGTCAGGACACCAATCATGGTACCTGGACTCTGGATGCTCACGACACATGACAGGAGAAACGTCTATGTTCCAAAGCCTGGAACTTAGATCTGGAGGTGACGTGAAGTTTGGAGGGAACCAGAAGGGCAAGATCATTGGATCTGGCACTATTGGAAATGGTAAACTTCCCTCTATTACTAATGTTTTACTTGTTGAAGGGTTAAAGCATAACTTATTGTCCATAAGTCAATTAAGTGACAATGGTTATGATATTACCTTTAATCAAAAATGTTGTAAAGCTATTAGTCAAAAGGATGGCTCTATCCTATTTAGTGGTAAGAGGAAAAACAACATTTATAAAATAAATCTTTCAGAACTTAAAGTTCAAAATGTTAAATGCCTCTTGTCTGTTAATGAAGAGCAATGGGTCTGGCACAGAAGATTGGGCCATATTAATATGAGACGTATATCTCAGATTAATAAACTAAATCTTGTCAGAGGACTCCCTAATCTGAAGTTCACTTCAGATGCTCTTTGTGAAGCATGCCAGAAAGGGAAGTTTTCAAAAACATCTTTCAAATAAAAAAATGTTGTTTCTACTTCTAAACCACTAGAATTACTTCATATTGATCTGTTTGGACCAGTGAAAACTGCATCCATCAGAGGCAAGAAGTATGGATTAGTCATTGTTGATGACTTTAGTAGATGGACATGGGTAAAGTTCTTAAAACACAAGGATGAGTCACATTCTGTGTTCTTTGACTTCTGCAAGCAAGTCAAGAATGAAAAGAATTTCAAAATTATAAAAGTCAGAAGTGATCATGGTGGTGAATTTGAAAATAAATATTTTGAAAAATATTTTTTTGAAAATGGCATTGCTCATGATTTTTCCTGTCCTAGAACTCCACAACAGAATGGGGTTGTAGAGAGGAAAAACAGAACTTTGCAAGAAATGGCCAGAACCATGATCAATGAGACAAATCTGGCAAAACATTTTTGGGCAGAAGAAATCAATACAACCTGTTACATTCAGAACAGAGTGTCTGTTAGACCTCTTCTGAAGAAGACTCCTTATGAATTGTGGAAGAACAAAAAGCCCAACATTTCATATTTTCATCCTTTTGGATGTATTTGCTATATGTTAAACACTAAGGAAAATCTGAGCAAGTTTGATTCCAAAGCACAGAAGTGTTTCATGCTTGGATATTTTGAACGCTCTAAAGGCTACAGAGTATACAACACTGAGACATAGATTGTGGAAGAATCCATTCATGTCAGATTTGATGATAAGCTTGGCTCTGAAAATCCAAAGCAGGTTGATAACTCTGCAGATAGGGAAGTAGTCTTTAATGACTCTGAAGTTTCAGAAGCAGACAAAATTCAAGTGAAGGAACCAGAAGCAACTCCAGATGCTACTCCCTTAACTTCTCAGATGAATAATCTAAACATTTCTGAAGAGTCAACTATCAGAGGATCATCATCCAGAATTAAAGCTTCTCATCCAGAGGATGTCATTATTGGAAAGAAGGATGATCCCATCAGAACAAGATCCTTTCTAAGATCTTCTGAAGCGTCACTATTTGGACTAGTGTCAGAAATTGAACCATCTTCTGTAGAAGAAGCTCTGCAAGACAATGATTGGATTATTGCCATGTAAGAAGAGCTAAATAAATTCAGCAGAAATGATGTATGGGATCTAGTTCAAAGACCTCAAGGATTCAATATAATTGGTACAAAATGGGTCTTCAGAAATAAGCTAAATGAGAAAGGAGAAGTTGAGAGGAATAAGGCAAGGCTGGTTGCTCAAGGGTACAGTCAGCAAGAAGGTATTGATTACACTGAGACATATGCTCCAGTGGCAAGGTTAGAATCTATACGTCTTCTTATTTCCTTTGCTGCACAAAATAACATCACTCTGTATCAGATGGATGTTAAAAGTGCCTTTCTTAATGGTATTATAGAAGAAGAAGTTTATGTACACCAACCTCCTGGTTTTGAAAATGAAAAATTTCCAGATCATGTTTTCAAATTAAAGAAATCTCTATATGGATTAAAACAAGCTCCCAGAGCTTGGTATGAGAGATTGAGCAATTTTCTTCTGGAGAAGAATTTCATCAGAGGCAAAGTGGATACAACACTATTCTGTAAAACAATTAAGAAAGATCTTCTTATTTGCCAAATTTATGTAGATGATATTATTTTTGGATCAACAAATATTATGCTTGGAAAGGAGTTTGCTACATGTATGCAGGCAGAATTTGAAATGAGCATGATGGGAGAACTCAGATTCTTTCTAGGAATTCAAGTTAATCAAACTCCAGAGTGCACCTACATACATCAGACAAAGTATGTTAAAGAACTTCTGAAGAAATTCAACATGTCTGACAACATGCTGGCAAAGACTCCAATGCATCCTACTAGCTCACTTGGCAAAGAAGAGGTAAGTAAGAAAGTAGACCAGAAGCTCTACAGAGGTATGATTGGCTCTCTTCTTTATCTTACTACTTCTAGACCTGACATATTGTTCAGTGTTTGTCTGTGTGCTAGATTCCAATCAGATCCTAGAGAATCACACTTGACAGCTGTCAAGAGGATTCTAAGGTATCTGAAAGGTACTTCTAATGTGGGTTTATGTTACAGAAAATCTGATAATTTCAAATTAGTTGGATTCTGTGATGCTGACTACGCTGGAGACAGAGTGGAAAGAAAAAGTACTTCTGGAAGTTGTCAATTTCTAGGAAGAAATCTAATCTCCTGGTACAGCAAGAAGCAACCCACAATTGCACTTTCAACCATAGAGGCTGAATACATTGCTGCTGCTGGATGTAGCACGCAGATGCTCTGGATGAAGAGTCAACTAGAAGATTATCAAATTTTTGAAAGTAACATTTCTATTTTTTGTGATAATACTTCTGCTATATGTTTGTCCAAGAATCCCATTTTACATTCTAAGGCAAAACATGTAGAAATTAAGCATCATTTCATCAGAGACTATGTTCAGAAGGGAATCATAAATTTAGCCTTTGTTGATACAGATCATCAATGGGCAGATATTTTTACAAAACCCCTTGTTGAAGATAGATTCAATTTTATTCTGAAAAATATTGGTATGGATTTTTGTCCAGAATGATAGTTATCAGAAGCAAATTGTTACAGATGCAAAAATGCTTAAATGCTCTGAAGTATTTCTTCTGTTTGTTTATTCTATTCTGATCAATATTTTTTTTGTGAAACTCTGAACTAACAATCTTTAGAAGATCTGAACGTTGGCTAACGTTTCATTTCTTAAGAGAATTCAGAACAACATGCAAGTAAACACGTGTCACACAAAATCTGAAGAGGTGGCGTGTACATAACTGAAGAGACATTTGAGGTGAAGTTTGAATAGTAAGAATCTTGGTTTTCCCCCCAAATTGTCAGAAGCATTTAATGTTATGAAATGATTTTTATTCTCTTCATTTAATGCTTGTTCAAACGTGTGTTTTTCTGACTGTAGATGTGCCTAAGTGTTTTAGTATAAATACTTGTCTTGTATTCACTTTCACACTTTTCACTCTCTCAGAATTTGCATGCGTTTTCATCTCCTATTCTCTCTGCATAAAAACCCAAAACCCAAGTGTTTGAAAAGCATTTTTCAATGGAAACTTCATCATCAACAACTGCTCAATTCCAATCTACTATGGCTGCTGTGACTTCAGAAAACTTAGGTGTTGCTCCATTTTCTACTCCCAAAAGAACACTTCTTACGCCAGTTGATAAATTGGAAGTGTTATGTGAATCTATGGTTGAGTTTGATTCTCTGGCAGATAATGGGTTTGAGTTTCGTTCTATAATTAGAGCTCAAGGATGGGTTAAGTATTTTGATAGGCTTTTTGGACCAGTTTACCCTCTCCTTGTGAAAGAATTCTGGATTCATGCATCAGTTTATCCCAAGTTCATCACATCTTCTGTGCTGGGAAAAGAGATTATTATCACAGAAGATCTGATAAGAAGATTGATAGGATATGAAGAAACAAATGGTGTTTCCCACTTACCAGCTGGGCGTGTGGACATGGATGAGGTTTATGAAAAAGTTATGACTGCTGGTCAAGCTTCTAACAAATTCAAAGATCTGAAGCCTGATTACAAGATCTGGGCCAAGATCTTCATGGGATGCATCCACCACAGGAAGTCAACCAATTCTCCAGACTATGTCAATAATGAACAAATCTATTTCATGTATTGCCTTAGTCAGAGCACCAAGGTAGATCTTCCATATATTCTGTTTATGCATATGTGGAACCATATCAATGCATCTAGAGAATATGTGAAAGAGAAAGGATAGAAGATCAGAACTTGGATCCCCTTTGGAAGGTTGATCTCAGATCTTCTTACTGAGAATGGTTTAGTGACTGCTCTGTACGCTGCTGGGGTTACAGAGGAATTAGAGTTTATAATGGGAAAACCTCTGAACGCTAAAAGTCTTCTGAGACTCAAAATTTTTGATGAACTCACTACTTCTCCCAAGAGGCTGAATATGTCTGAATTAAATAAGAGGGTTCCTGTAGATGACTTTCCTCTATTCTTTGCTGAAGAACCCAGACATATAGTGCTTATGTATATTGAGGAATGCAAGAAGGAAGGAATACCTGTTCCTGCTAATGTGTTTCAGCTAGTCAAACAACCACTACCAGATGCAGGAGAAGAAGAAGCACCCCTTCAGAGGAAAAGGACTCAGCCTGTAGAAGCATCTGAACCTGTCCAGAAGAAGGTCAAGATTGCTGAGAAGCCCAAGAAGCTCTTGAAGAGAAAAGATTCTGAAGAAGCTGCCTCTGTACCTGCCAAGAGGATTAAAGTAAAAGGTACTAAGTCTTCTGTAACTTCTGCAAATCTTGTTATTAATGATTCAAATATTAAGTCTGTTCCAAAACCACCTGCTACTCAAACCACTTCTGTTACTGCTCCCAGTTCTGTTTCACCATAAAAACAAACATCTGTTCCAACTCAAATTCCAACACAAACAACAACACCAACAGTTTCTGTACCAAAACCTTCTCAACCCAAAATTCATATCAAACATTTTGTTCCACGTCCACAACCATCAGAACCACAACCATCAGAACAACAACCATCTGAAACACAAAAATCTGATCAACAACAAACCTCTGATCATCCAGGAAACCAACCAAAAGAAGTTCAACCAGAAAAAGTCTCTGACAATCCACCATCAAATAATCCATCTTCTGAACCTATTGCACCTGTTACTTCTGAACCTACAAAAGTAACCTCTGCTCCTGTTTCATCAGAACCACCATCTAAACAATCTGATATTCCTTCAGAACCTACTCACATCCATGAGACAGAAGTTCTTGATGTCACACTGTTAAAAACAGTGTTTCAAGTATCTTCTACCTCTTGTACACCTACAACATCCTCCAACTCATCAGAATGAGAAATCCACCCGGATTTTCTAATCTCTCCATCTAAAAAATACTCTGAGATAAACCAATCTGAACCTGAACCTGAATCAACCATACCTTATAAAACTCCCATTCCAGATCCTATGCCTCCACCTGCACCATCATCTGAGATATTAATCCCCAATTCCAATCCAACATCATCTGGTATATCTTGTGCCCAAGTTTCTTCTCTTTATCATAATCTATCTTATGGTTTCAAACTGAAAGATTTTTATGATAGAGTTGAACCTTCTGAACCCCTCAACCCTCTGAAACCAAAACTCAGACAGGCTCTTCCATCTGTGATTCTATCTTATATTCAATCAATGACCAATGTAGGATCTTTAGCAACCATATCTGCAACATCTGGAAAAGCTGTTGTTTCAGCTCTGCAACTTGCATCTGATAACACAGTTGCTTCTACTAAACCACCAAAATCTGCTTTCAAACCATACTCAAATGCACCTTTTGATGTTGTTTACCATCACACAAAACCAAAACCTCATTTGCTTAATGCGTTAAACAAATCCTTTCCTCAAAAACCAGAAATTCCTTTCATTCCATATTATCCTCCTCCTCTGATCTCCATCCAAAAATCACTTTTTCCACCAACTCCCAAACCTAAACACATAACTCTGGAAACCTTGCTTAAACCACAACCCAAACTTAATATTGATCATTTATTTCAAATTTTTTTGCAAGAAATACAAATGTCTTTAGGTACTGTTCAGAAGAAATGCACTGAAACAATGGATGCCAATGAATCTGACATCATCTGGAAAGGATTCATCAATAGATTCAACACTGTAGCTTCAAATCTGAAGAACGTCTGTCTGATGATGCAAAGCTCAGAGCTGAAAGGACTCTATTCTGGACTGTCAACAAAACTGAACCTCTGCTTCGCTTAGATGCTCCTCCACCATCAATAGAATCTACTGCTAATGCATTGACTATGACTCTGGTAGAACCCTCTTCAGGATCTACAGAACCAATGGCAATTGACTCTGTTCAGGCTACAGAACCTCCTAATTCTTCATCTGAGATAAAGACAGAACATCCAGACTTTGCAGACAAGATAGCTGCTCTGGAGGCTGGACAGTCTGAGATAAAATCCTGGATGGCTAAGCAGGACAAGAAGTCTGAGGATATGACAGAATGGATGTCAAAGCAAGATGAGAAGAATGAAACTATGACTAAGTGGATGTCCAAGTGTCGCTTGCGCGAAAATAAGGTGCCGGCATGACAGAAGAGTCGCCACCTTTCGTTATTTATCCCTCAGAGCGGGAAAGGAAACGATCGGAAAAACCTAACGAAAAAGGGTAAGACAAGGTCATCGCAACCGTTGTCTGGATTCGGGAGTCGGTTACGCAAGGGGAAGGTATTAGCACCCCTCACGTCCGTCGTACTCGACGGGATCCTCGCTTGTTGTGTTTACTTGGACGGGTTGGTTTTATTCTATCTACCTATCAAGGCTGGCTGAGAAAGAAAAGGAAATGACTCGGCAAAGCGTCGCACTTTATGCCTACGTATTCTCATCAGAGAATGAGAAATCAGAGTCAACGTAGTTCGGCCTACGAAGGATTATGGGGGAAGGTAGCTTGCCAAGACATCGCCATCTTGTGCCTACGTACTCTCAACAGGCATGAGAGATCAGAGCTCACATAGTTCGGGAAACTACGGTTTATTTCCTGTCTTTTACGAAAGAAGTGTTTTTTATTGTGTTTGCGATTTCAACCGCACTAGAGACTATGACCTGAGAGTGAATGCGTCGCATGTCACCCAAAGGGTACCATACTAAACATCCAGATTGCGGAAAAGAAACTCTCCCACAATCATTTCTCAGAAACTCTCCCACTATATTAAATCTTAATATAATTTCTAAGGGATCCTACATACCTACCCTTAAGGCCCATATATGTCCCATAGTCAAGTTTGTCCAAAAAACCCAAAATTCTAATGTTATTATGGACCTATGTTGAAGTTTAACCTAATTCTACACAACCTAATGGCATCTAATCAAAACTATCCTAAAAATCATCACAAAAATATGGAATAAATCCAGGGGGAAGCTAAAACATATATCTAACTATCCTAAAAAGATTGACCTAAAAATACTAAGGGAACTACCTATACAAAATTCTACAAATTCATATATCAATATAAAAGAAATAAAATACAATAAAAGAAGAAAATATGCAAAAAATATTAAAATGCATGAGATGAAAAATGTTTTTGTTTTATATTTTTCTAGACAAAAAAATGAGATAGGAGAAAAAACTCCCATTAAAAAAATCTTTAATATTCAATTTATTATGGTTTTCTAAAGTTTGAAAGAAAATGGAGAAAAAATGAAATGAAAATGAAGCATGGGGTGTGAGAAGTAAACAGATACAATGCAATATGCGCTTGGGCCTAGAAGTGGGGGTTCAAAAAGAAATGCGCTTAAGCCCAATTAAAATCAGAAAACAATTAAGAAAATCACAAGGAAAAAGAAAAACGAGCGGTGAGAATAGCAACAAGATATAATGTAAAACTGGTTGGGCCTCACGCGTGGGGTGCGGGTAGCAAAGATCATTTAAGCCCAGAGTTCCTTTTAAATGAAACGCGGCGTTTCATTAGGGTTCAGATTCCCTCCAAAAATGAGATTGGATATGGTGCGTTGGATCTGGTCTCAAGTCAAGGGTCAGCGCATGATTTAGTGGACGAGACTTCGTCTTCAACCTACCACCTAGGGTTTCGCCATGGGAGCTTCATGAAACAGACCTCATGCAGCCATCTTCCATCCACTCGTACTCCCTCAAAACAGCATCAAATTCAACCATTCAAAACCCTAAACTGATCCATTTTTCACCCTGATCACGATCCTAACCTTGAAATGCATTGAAATGATCTCTACCATAGAACCCGATGGTGAATCCAAGTTAACCTCAAAATATGAGCAATCTTCAACTTCAACCAACCTTAGATTTCCTTACATCAAAATGATCCTCACATTCCACTGGTTAAAACAAGCTATTAACCTTGCATTATCACTCATTATGCCACGAGTTCTTGCTCCATCAGGAAATGGTGTCCATGACTGAAACTTCATCAAATGATCCTAAACTCCTCAGAATTGATCACCTATTGGTCTCTAACCATTCTACACTAATGATTCAACCTAACCATGCCTAAATTATGAGGTGAAAGAGATTTTGCAAACCTGGCTTCTTGATATGGCAGTGGTGGTAGATCTTCAATTCAAGGCTTGAAACTCTTCAAGAATGATCCTTGGATGATGAAACTTCTACTGTTTGCAAAAAAATGGAGGAAGAATGCTTGTACTTCAAGATTCGATGATGATTGGCTTCTTGAAAATTCAATTGGAATACCTTCAATCTTCCATCAATGGAGCTTCAATTCAGCATGTACACACTCAGAGGGATCTATGGAAAGTGTTTGTGAAGAAATAATGGATGGAAATGAAGAAGAATGAAGAACTTGAATGTGACTTGCAATGGAAGCTTTTGGATTTCACTCTCTCTTTCATGCACCAATTCTCACCAACCTTGCATCTGAGCAAGTTACACTTGTTATATAGAGTGGTTTAGAATCATCTAGAACCCTCTAGGATCATCCAATGAGAAATTGAACTTTTCATGTCATGGTATTTTGAATTCAATTCTCTCCACATGCCATCTCATGCCATATCCCTTGTAACCTTTGTAACTAACTTGAATTTATCCCCACATGAGATTTTGGATGAGTTACAATGCATAATTACCTTGCTTGTTGAGTTCTTTTGAGTTTTGGTTTGGTACCTTAAGATGCAAGTAATCCAATTACAAAGCAGCCCTATGATGCAAGCCTCAAATCAAAATTGTGGCTGAACCATTGTTCTTAGAATGTCATTTGGAGTCAAAATTACCTATTACATGACATGGTTTGGACTTATAACTTGTGATTTCCATTTTTCAAATTCAACTTATTTAACTTATGCCTCATTTTTAGGCCATTTTTATCACTTTTTGATATGAGCCTTTTCAACATCTCATGACCTCCCTAATAGCCTTAAAACATCATTCTAAGCAAGTTTGATGTTGAATATTTTTCCATTTGAAGCTTGGAAGTGGGAGATATGGCCTTATGCTTGAAATGACCTATAACCTCCAAATGACCAAAATGCCCTTGGCTTGTCAAAACCATAGGTTGAGTTCTACAAATCCTATCAAGGACTTCTAGTACTCTCTAGAAAGCTAAGAAGATGCTCTTCAACATTCATGTTGACCAAGAGTTCATAGGAATCATCCTACTAGGGCAAAAGTTGGGTGACTTTCAAGGACCCAGATTCACATACCTCAGATGACCTGTAATTTGTCAAAGTCATAACTTGAGCTCTACAAATCTTATCAAGGACTTCTACTACTCAAATTAAAGCTAAGAACAAGCTCTACAACATTCATGTTATGGGGAATATGATATGACAATCACATCTTGAGCTAAACTGCCTTGAAGATAGGGATCAAACTAGGGGATTTTACACTGTCAATCCTTAGAAACCCTAGCTTAAAACTTCTCAAACTCCTCAATCATGATGAGTTGGTCTAGGAATCATCCTTATATCACTTCAATACATCATTCCATGATCACATGGCTCTTGGATTAGGTCCCAACCCTCTCCAAATCTTCAGTTGACCTAGGGTTGACCCAGTCAAACCCTAATTCCACCACTCATGGCTGAATCTTCTGAATTCTTGTACAATGACCTCTCTAGGCTTCATGATGGCTTTCAAGACATCTCACAAGTTTTCTCAAAGCTTCAAGTCGATTCTCATAGTCTCAGAATCATCTGAGGAGCTCCCACAACTCTCAAGTTATGAGACACACAACTTTGGTTTCAACTAATTCTTCTGAGGATCTCTTGAGTTCTCTGACAAAGATATCAATATTTGAACACTTGAACAAACTTCTTGGCTAGCTTCATAGTCTCATATAACTCTTGATGGTTAAATAAATGTTGGTCAAATTTTGGGGTGCAACAGCTGCCCCTATTCAAACGGCTTGAACATGACTGGGTGAGGAGCGAACTACTCTCAGCCAATCAAGGTGCGAGACGGTTGAATACCGATAAACCCGGAAATTTGCCAACTGCACAAGCACACGGTCCTCTGCCGGGGACAAATCTTCGAACACTGAAATAGTAGCTGCACGGCAACTAGCTGGAGACATACTGATCTGAACCTTGTCGTCAGTAATCCACATTAAATTCCTCTGATATTGTCATTAGACACCGGACATCGCCGTCAGGAAACCAGAACATCCAACATCGCCGCTGGAAAGCTGAAGAATCTGACATCGCCGTCAACCAAACATAACTCTGAGAGACATCCAACATCGCTGCTGGACAACTAAATCACCTGACATCGCCGTCAGACCACTAAAACACCCAACATCGCCGCTGGAGAACTTAAAATAATCTGACCTCGCCGTCAGAAACAAACATAACTCTGGGAAACACCCGACATCGCCGTCAGGTACATGATGAATCTGACTTCGCCGTCAAAAGCAAACATCCAACATCGCCGCCAGAAACAAATATCCAACATCACCGCTGGAGAACTCAAATCATCTGACATCGCTGCCAGAAACAAATATCCAACATCGCCGCTGGGAACAGACATAATCTGACCTCGCCGTCAAAACAACTATCCAACATCGCCGCTGGAGAACTAAATCGATCTGACATCGCCACCAGAAACAAACATCCAACATCGCCGCTGGAGAGCTAAAGAATCTGACATCGCCGTCGGAAACAAACACCCAACATCGCCGCTGGAGAATTAGAACCCTGACATCGCCGCCAGAAGCAAATATCCAACATCGCCGCTGGAAACAAACATAATCTGACCTCGCCATCAAAAACAAACATCCATTAGGGGAATTGGTCACACAGTAACCGGTAATACATAGTTGATCATGCCATCAGGCATCCAAAGAAACTGTCGGGCATCAGCCGGACTTCAACCATCAGGTTGATCATGCCATCGGGCATTCAAGGAGATTGTCGGGCATCAGCCGGACTTCAACCATCAGGTTGATCATGCCACCAGGCATTCCGCGCTACTGTCGGGCATCAGTCGGACATCATCAGCAATTTGGGAATAGAATCCTTGGTCAATCATGAGCCAACTGGGAACATCTAAACCTCTGCCATCGGGCACTCCGCATCAGCTAAGAGAACTGCTTCATTAACACGGGCGAACTTCAATCATGGAGTCTTCAAGGGAGATTTCAACTTCACCATTAGAAAACCTGCTGGGGAGGATGCTTCGCCGCTGGGGAATCTGGAGAACTATCAAGTAACTCCGCTCCGGGGTTCCAGAAATCATTCTGGATAAATCAACTCTGCTGAGGACTTCAAGAATCATCTTGGACAAATAAATCCGCCGGGGACCTTCAAGAATCATCTTGAACCGATAACCATTCTGAGCAAACGCTCTGTTGGGGATTTCAGGACTCATCCTGGGCAACTCTTGCTGGGGACAAACCAATCATGGCTTGAGCAGCTTCCAAGGATTCGGCTCTCTTGGGGCTTCAGGAATCATCCTGGGCAACCTTCACTTGGGACCCTACTGGGGAGCTTAAGAATCATCTTAAGCAAATAGCCCTGCTGAGGAATTCAAGAATCATCTTGAACCGAAGACTTCGCTGGGGACTTCAAGAATCATCTTGAGCAAGCGACTTCGTTGGGGAGAATGTCAGGAATCATCCTGAGCAATCAATTCTGTGGCGGAACACATGCAAAACAAGAACGGTAGCAACCTAGATCATGTTTATTATGCATATGCTTCGGCGCCATACTCCACACGGTGGAAATGCTATGCGTTTATGATAAATGCTATGCAATCATGCACAATGATGCGATCCCATCAGCAAAATAAATGCCGAAGGGAGAATCCTCCTGTCAAGGAGAAAGAACTACTCAGATAGAGGAATCATCCTGCTGAGAAGAACATGGTCACGCCAATCTCAATTGGACTCCGCAGGGGACGCAACTTTAGTTGACTGCTGCAGGGGAAACAACTTCAGTTGATTGCTGCAGGGGGACGAAGCTCTACGAGAACCTGGACCTGCTGAGGGAAAGCGATGTCAATCGCGGGAGTAAACTGCGTGGCCTTCATGGCTACTCTTCTGGGGATAAGAGCTATGTGGGGAAACAACTTCAGCTGCTCAACACTCCACTGGGGAAGGCCAATCATGGCTTGAGGAGTTTCCAAGGGTTCGGCTCTCTTGGGGATCTGCAAACTCGGCTGAGGAAGGAGAAATCATTCTGCTTTGCTAGAGAGAGTACAACTCTGGGGGGGAAATACAGCATCAGCTGCTCAACACTCTACTGGGGAAAACCAATCATGGTCCCAACTGCCTCCCAAGGACTCGGCTCTCTTGGGGGTTTGCACACTCGGAAGAAGAAATCATTCTGCTTCACTGGAGAGAGTACGACTCTGATGAGGAATTTCAATTCCGCCGGGGAAAAAGGAATCATCCGACTTCGGGGGAGAGTACGACTCTGGTGAGGAATTTCAATTCCGCTGGAGACTTCAGTCTGGCACCATCAGTTTCTGCATCCTTTGGCGTACGAATAGTTTCCTACGAAACCTGCACTTGTGACTCGGTGCTGGGGGATTAACACACGCTTCGGCGCTTGACTCAGCTGAGAAGATGACGTTCCTTCAGGATACGTCTGCTTGGGGAAAGAGAATCATCTCTGCTTGGGGAGACATATCAATGCTCACGATCTCGCATTCAGACTTTGCAGGGAGAGACTACTGAACTCTGCTGGAGAAAGAGGAATCATTCTGCCACGGGATGCGCACGGCGCACTGTCTAGAATATGCTACACCTGTAACAACACAAACAAACAGACAAGATACCCTTCTCAAAGGGACCTATCAAGGTTATTATCTCGTGACAATATTCAAGTATTTAATTGTTTCAACAATTAGTGGCCTAGGCCAGTAAGTTTATGTATGCGCATTTTATCAAAAACATCGGCGTTCTTTTTCGCAAACAAAACAGGTAAATGCTAAACAGGCAAACAGAATTGCTGAATAGTAGGCATTTTATTGATAACGAACCCCTGAATGGGTAAAAATGTTTTACAACAGAGGCAAGCTCCTGGAATGAGGAAGCTGCGCAAAAATAAAACATAAATATACATCAGTATATACAAATGTCGGCAACGAGGCGTAGACGAACACCATGAGTTGATCCCTCTAAGACCCACTCGACTTCGATACTTCTCCGACGCTTCAGCTTCGGAAGAGATTGATTCAGATGAACGGCCCTCAGGTCCTCCAAACCACTAAACAATGAAAGTCCACACGTGGAACGCAGTCATTTGCTTTTTCAAATCCCTAACTTTTGCGTGAACCGCCCTTTACGGGTTTTCAGTTCACCGGGATACCCTTTTTTGCCGAAGCCGCCCAGTGTAGGTTTTTGACTTCGCGGGTGTACCTTTTTTCAATTTATATCCCTAATTTTTGCCCGAACCTTTTTATTCTGTTTTTGGTTCGCCGGGATGCCCCTTTTTTGCCTGGACTCTCTTTTTTTGTCCAGCGGGTCGCTTTCAAGCAAAGTATTTTTTAACTGCGTCCGCGTTCACCGGGGATGCAAAATATTCACCATCCATCGTGGATAACAACAAAGCTCCTCCCGAGAAGACCTTGCTGACGACGTACGGACCTTCGTAATTCGGAGTCCACTTTCCCTGGTGATGGGAGTGTGGAGGAAGAATCTTCTTTAGGACGAGATCACCCGTCTGAAAGCTTCTAGGACGCACCTTCTTATCATAAGCTTTCTTCATTCGGCTTTGGTACAGACGACCAAATGCAATCGATGCTAACCTCTTCTCATCCATCAGGCTGAGTTGGTTCAGACGATTCGTAATCCATTCTGCCTCGTCAAGTTTCACATCAACCAAAACTCGCAGCGAAGGGATCTCCACTTCTAACGGTAGGACAGCTTCCATACCGTACACCAAGGAGAAAGGAGTTGCCCCGGTCGACGTACGTACCGTTGTACGATAACCGTGCAGTGCAAATGGCAGCATCTCGTGCCAATCTTTGTAGGTCACAACCATCTTCTGAACAATCTTCTTTATGTTATTGTTGGCCGCTTCAACGGCGCCATTCATCTTCGGCCGGTAAGGAGATGAGTTGTGGTGTTCAATCTTGAAACTCTGGCACAGCTCCTTCATCATCTTGTTATTCAGGTTCGAACCATTATCAGTAATGATCCGCTCGGTAATTCCGTAACGACAGATGATGTCCCTCTTTATGAATTTAGCCACCACCTGCTTGGTCACATTAGCGTACGAGGCTGCCTCCACCCACTTGGTGAAGTAGTCGATAGCTACTAGAATGAAGCGATGACCGTTGGATGCAGTGGGCTCGATCTTGCCTATCATGTCGATGCCCCACATGGAGAACGGCCATGGGGAGGACATGACATTTAACGGGCACGGCGGCACATGAACTTTATCAGCATAAATCTGGCATTTATGACATCTTTTCGCAAACCTGAAGCAATCAGATTCCATCGTCAGCCAGTAGTATCCTGCTCTTAGGATCTTTCTCGTCATGGCATGCCCGCCGGCGTGCATACCAAATGTGCTTACATGGACTTCTTCCATGAGCAAACTCGCCTCTTTCTCATCTACACATCTGAGTAGCACGAGATCATGGTTTCTCTTATACAACACTCCATCAGGATTGAGGTAAAAAAATGCCAGATAGCCTCCTCAGAGTCTTCTTATCCTGGGTTGACGCACCCGCAGGATACTCCTTAGTCATAAGGAAGGTCTGGATGTCATGGAACCATGGCTTGCCGTCGGCGGCATCCTCGATTGCAAAGACAAATGCCGGTCTATCAAGACGCGAAAGTACAATTCTTGGAGCCTCATTCCAAAAATTGACTTTATACATTGAAGCCAACGTGGCTAAGGCATCAGCCATCTGATTTTCAGCCCTGGGCACATGATGGAGTTCCACTCGATCGAAGAACGGAAGTAGCCTTCTGGCATAATTCATGTACGACACCAAATTCGATTGACGAGTCTCCCACTCCCCTTTAATTTGGTTGATCACAAGCGCTGAGTCACCATATACGTCTAGGTTCTTGATTCTCAAATCAATCGCCTCTTCTAGACCCATGATGCATGCTTCGTACTCCGCCTCATTGTTGGTGACTGGAAACGTCAGTCTCGCAGTAAACGGGATGTGGGATCCGTGGGGAGTCGTGATGATAGCCCCGATGCCACTTCCATAGGAATTAACCGCCCCATCGAATATCAACTTCCACTGGGATTTCCTATCTGGCCCCTCGTCGGGCAACGGCTCATCGCAATCCTTCGCTTTGAGAAACATAATATCCTCGTCAGGGAATTCAAACTTCATCAGCTGGTAATCCTCGATCGGCTGTTCAGCAAGGTAATCAGACAATACGCTTCCCTTGATGGCCTTCTGGGACACGTACTGAATATCATATTCCGTTAACACCATTTGCCATCTGGCAATCCTGCCCGAAAGAGCCTGCTTCTCGAAGACGTACTTGATCGGATCCATCTTCGAAATTAGCATGGTGGTGTGATTGAGCATGTACTGTCATAAACGTTTGGCAGCCCAGGCTAGTGCACAACACGTCTTCTCCAGCATCGAGTAACGAGATTCACAGTCAGTGAACTTTTTACTCAAGTAGTAAATGGCATGCTCCTTTCTGCCAGTCTCGTCGTGCTGACCGAGAACACACCCCATACTATTCTCAAGAACTGTCAAGTACATGATTAATGGCCGTCCAGCCACTAGGGGTATCAGAATTGGAGGTTCTTGGAGATACTGCTTTATCTTGTTGAATGCCTTCTAGCAATCCTCATTCCAAGTAATCGCCTGATCTTTCTTTAAAAGCTTGAACATCGGTTCACAAGTGGCCGTGAGCTGAGAGATAAACCTTGCAATGTAGTTTATTCGGCCCAAGAAACCACGAACTTCTTTTTCTGTTTTCGGCGCTGGCATTTCTTGAATGGCTTTTATCTTTGCAGGATCAACCTCGATGCCTCGTTCACTCACGATAAACCCCAGCAACTTTCCGGACCGCACTCCGAAAGTGCATTTGTTAGGATTCAACCTCAGCCTGAACTTCCTAAGCCTCTCAAAAAGCTTCAATAAGTTGACCAGATGCTCTTCCTCCGTTTGGGACTTCGCAATCATGTCATCAACATAGACCTTGATCTCATGATGAATCATATCATGAAACAAAGTCACCATTGCTCGTTGGTAAATGGCCCCTGCGTTCTTCAGACCGAAGGGCATTACCTTATAGCAAAATGTTCCCCATGAGGTGATAAAAGTCGTTTTCTCCATGTCCTCCGGCGCCATCTTGATCTGGTTGTAACCGGAGAAGCCATCCATGAACGAAAACACGGAGAACTGGGCTGTGTTGTCGACCAACACATCGATATGAGGCAACGGGAAATCATCTTTAGGGCTCGCCCTATTCAAATCCCGATAATCGACGCACATGCGTACCTTACCGTCCTTCTTCGGTACAGGCACTATGTTGGCGACCCACGGAGGATAAGTGGTGACTGCTAAGAAGCCAGCATCAAGCTGTTTCTGCACTTCTTCTTTGATTTTGACGGCCATATCTGGTCTCGTCCTCCTAAGCTTCTGCTTAACGGGAGGGCAATCTTCTCGTAGCGGCAAGTGGTGGACCACGATGTCCGTGTCAAGTCTGGGCATATCTTCGTATGACCAAGCAAAGATGTCACTATACTCTCTTAGCATCTCGACCAATCTCTGCTTGACATCACTCTGCAACGCAGCCCCTATCTTGACATTTCTGACGAGCTCTTCAGAACCCAGATTTACGATCTCGATCTCCTCCTCATGAGGCAGAATAACCTTTTCCTCTTATTTCAACAAGCGGGCCAACTCTTCAGGAAGGTCTTCGTCTTCATCAATCTCTTCTTCGGCTTGATAGATCGGGCAATCGAAGTCGAAGTGAGCCGTAGAGGGTCCAGAGTCGATGTCATCTGTTATGTGGATCCTGCAATAACAAGGGTTAAGCTTAAAACAAGAATATGCAGGTTAGCACAAACCCCATTGCCATTTTACTGTTTTTCAAAACAAATATAAAACAGGAATAACAGAGATCGCAATATTTGAATACGAAGAAAACACCTTTGATTTATTAACAAAATGCATGTACATAATCCAACAAGGCCCTGACAATAAAACCGCTATGCCCCAGGTAGGACATAGGGTTGTACAATGATTGGAAAAAGTAAATCATTACTCTTCACTTGTCATCGGGATGATATCCTTGATTGTCCAATTGTTGAGGCCCTTGCTTGGCTGAATCCAAGAGTCGAGATCACAATCGCTATCCCCGCTGTCTTCAGACGCCGCGTTGATGCTTTCGAAAATCACTCCGCCACTGGTAAATAGGATCGGCCCCTTACCCCGTGACGCACTGCTGGACGAAGAAGAAGAAGCTTCAGCTTCAGGAGAATACCCCAATCCAAACTTATCCTGCTTGTTCGGTATCTCCAAAATATGCCCCCAGCCTGGGGTAGATCCGGCTTGGACGACGGCCCGAGCTTCTTTGAATAAGGTGAGATTCATCTCTGGCCTCTCTGTGACTACAGGAGCTACGTCTTTCACTTTGATGGCTTCAAATGCCTGGCAGAGAGTTTCATGGATCTCGCCATCCATTTCAACATACTTAAAGGATGACAAATGGCTCACCATTATGTCCTCCTCACCGCACACGGTTACAATGCTTCCTCCGACAGCATATTTGAGCTTTTGGTGCAACGTGGAGGTCACGACACCAACAGCATGGATCCATGGCCGGCCCAAGAGGCAACTGTAGGCAGGCATGATGTCCATGATATAAAAGATCGTGTCAAACGTTTCCGGGCCAACTTGGATCGGCAGAGTCACTTCCCCGAAAACGTGGCGTTTAGTTCCGTCGAATGCTTTCACCACTAGATCACTGGGTGTGCAGATCACCCCACGAGTATCCAACTTCATAATGCCTTCTTCGGAAGCACATTAAGCAACGAACCCGTGTCTACCAGGACGTGCGACATGATTGGGCCTCTGCACTCTATCGAGATGTGCAAGGCGCTGTTGTGATCTCTCCCTTTAGGCGTCAGCTCTAAATCTGTGAAACCTAGCCCATTGCCAGCATTAACGTGGGCCACAACCTCTTCTAGCTGATTCACCGATATCTCTTGCGGTACGTAGGCAGCGTTTAATACCTTCAGTAGCGCGTTGCGGTGTGCTTCAGAACACAACAACAAATTGAGAATAGAAATCTTCGAAGGCGTCTGATGGAGATGGTCTACAATCTTGTAGTCGCTCTTTTTGATCAACCGCATAAACTCTTCGGCATCTTTGACCAGCAAATCTTTCCCTAGCCCACACGGGGCCTCTTCGACGACTTTGCTTTTACCCTTATCAGCAGCATCAGCTCTGACCACTTTCTCTGCCACGACCTCTGGCGGTGCAAATACTCTTCCGCTGCGGGTAATACCACTGATACCTGCGAGATTCTCCACAGTCGACCCATACGGCTCCAGTTCTAACTTCTGAACGTTGCAATAGACTTCAGCCCCATAATGCCACGAAACAACGTTAGTGCTCTCGAATGGTATCGGCCCGGCTTTGGTAATAGTGATTGTAGGCGGTTTGGGCGCAGAAATGGTTATTGGTTGGCGAGGGATGGTGATGGTGGCGACTTCATCGGCCTGCTTCAACACTACCTCTCCATATACACTTTCAGCCCTCCGGCTGAACTGCAGGATCCCCTCAGTCATCAGACTTTGGATTCCTTCTACCAGCTGCTCACACCCATCAGAATGTGTAGCACAGTCCATGCATAACTCTCCACATCCTGGAAAGAACCCTCTTTTCAACAACTTAGCTTTGACGAAGCTAAGCGGCGTCTTGAGATCTTTGACATCAGTCAACAGATCTGCACTCTCTTCTTTGATAATGGCGTTCACCCCGCCTCCCCTGTGATTCGGCATAGGATTTTTCGTGACATTGGGCACGTTATCGGAGAAGTTAATGATCTTGGCATCCACCAAATCCTGCACCTTGTGCTTAAAGGCTTTGCAGTTCTCGATTATATGGCTTGGTGCCCCTGTATGGAAGTCGCAAGTGGCATTTGCGTCGTACCCTGGTGGAGGTGCCCCTGTCAAGGGAGCCATTGTCCTCTTCTGAACCAACTGAAGCTGAAGCAAGGTCTGCAAGAGTTGCGCGTACGACATGGGCGGTGCCTCAAAGTGACGGTTTGTCAAGGATGCCCGGTTCTGGTACTTTCTATATCCCTGTTGATTCTGTTGTTGTTGCTGCTGCTGCTGCGGAGCTGTTGGGATATTTATACTGGCTATCTGCTGCTGAGGGCCTTTGCCCTTCCTTCGAGCGTTGGTCACAGCGCTCACATCTCCTTCTCGTCGTTTACCAGCATAAGGTTTCTTTCCACCTCCTCCAGCTGAGGATGATTCACCTTGAATTTTCCCGATCTTGATTCCATTCTCGACATGCTCGCCCATGGTAATGAGAGCTGAGAACGTCCCAGACATACCGCTGACTAACTTTTCATAGTAAACCCCTGGGAGGGTAGCCACAAACATCTGCACGAGCTCGCGTTCAACCATCGGCGGTTGAACCCGAGCTGCCAACTCACGCCACCGCTGGGCGTACTCCTTAAATCCTTCATTATTCCTTTGCGAAAGGTTCTGGAGCTGAACTCGGTTCGGGGCCAAGTCTCTATTGTACTGATAGTGGTGGACAAACGCTTCAGCGAGATCCTTCCATGTGCGCACGCTAGTGGGCTCCAGGCCCATGTACCACTCGAGGGATGGCCCGGAAAGACTGTCTTGGAAGAAGTGCATCAGCAGCTTCTCATCTTCTGAATAGGCAGGCATCTTTCTATAGTACGATCGCAGGTGGACACGAGGGCAAGTGGTGCCCTTATATTTCTCAAAGTCAGGCACCTTGAACTTAGGAGGTACCTTGAAATCAGCAATTAACCCCAGCTTGGACATATCAACGCCCAAAGTATTCTGATTCTCAATATCTCTCATTTTATCTTCAAGTTCTTTGAATCTGAGCCGCGCTTCAGCATTCAGCTCCCCTTCAGCACCTCTTTGAGAGAACACATCATCCTGATGATCCTCAAGCCATGGTTGAGGCACCAACAGATTCCCGACGCCAGCATTGCCATTAACCGGCCCGATGTTGACATTAGCTCCCAGACTCCCATTGCTGACGCCCGTCGTATTGAGTCCGATATTGGCCATCACATTTCCATTAGCACTGCCGTTGCCCCCGGCCACGGGGACACCATTCTGTGGAGTATCAACTGGTGGAGGAGTAGGCACAGCCCCGCCATGGAGTATGCCGTTGCTATCAACCCTGGAGATTAAAGGCTGAACCAAAGTCCTGAGCTGGTCCTGACCATTGGCGACCACTTGCATGAGTTCCATGAAGCGATCCATCCTCTCGCGGAGCTCCTGGACATCCGTCTGCACTTGATCCATGATCCTGGTCTGATTAGCTCGAGTTGGATAACGGTGAATTAGTCTCTGATCAATCTTGGAGTCACCGGAAACAGCTTGGGGCCTGTAAACCTGAAAAACCTGCAAACACTGAAGGGTTAGGAAAAACAACAAAATATGCGCCATGCAAATGCTTCATGCAAATGCATGCGTGTGTCTGTGTATTTGGGAGATTTCCCCCGATCCTAGTGCCTGAGTGCCAGTGCTGATAATAATAATAAGAAGAAGTCTGAGTCCAATCATGGAAACATCAATCTCATATATAAAGGAAAGCCTATCAAGGCAGTACATAGCATCAGCAAGTACAAGACGAATCAACAGCGTGACCTTAGCCAACAAGCCTGGTGATGGTCAGCATACAACAAAGATCAAAACAAAAGGAATACAACTAGTCAAGTACGGCCACGGGCGTGATACTCTGCTAATAACTCCTTCGTCTCTGGATGATCTGGCAAAGTGAGCAACCCCTCGACGAGTAGTTCCCTCTGCACAATGGTATACTGAAGTCCCTGAACTAAACTTTCCCATGCTCCTTCGCCGAAGCAATCTTCTAATTTCCGCTTCTTGGACTCAAACGTCAGCTTGCGCTCCTTCAGGTTAGCGAGATCTTTGTTGAGCTGGCCTTCGGCGGCGTATCTGCGGGCGGTTTCTTCATCAAAACTCTTTTCACTGTCTTTCACCTCGGCTTCCAGCTTGGAGATCTGTAGCATCAGCTTATCCTCCCGCTCTTTCCTGGTGGCCAGGGAAGCCTTCCAGTGCTGGTTGAACTTGGATATCCTCCGATATGCCTCGTCCAAGTGCTGCTTCTTCGTAGCCAATACGTCGTTGACAGCTTTGAAGTCTCGACCCATGCGTTCACGCTCGGCTATCTGCTTAGTCAGGTCTGTACCCAGCTGGTTCACCAACTCTGTCTGCCTTTTGAAAGAATGAACGGCTTTGTTCCTCTCACTTCGGAGCTGAGCTAATTCCTTCTCCAATTCTTCGTTCGCCCGCTTCAATTCATCCCGCTCAACTAATACCTGGTTATGCTGCTGAATGGACACAGTAGTAGGCTTTTCGATTGTTGGAGGACTTTCTGGCTTGGCATGAGGAAACGGCATCCCTATAGCATTGGCCCTGGCTCTGATCCAAGTCAAATACGGAGGGTAGGCTTGATTGTTGCTTTTTCCCAGCAATGGATTTCCTCGCTTACTGATACCATTCCACGCACGCTGAAGCTTCGATAACAAATCCCCCTCTAGAATACCAGTGAGGTACAGAGATTCCTGTACCTCTTCATCCTTCGGCGGAGTCCTCAAAGCATACGCGAACTGGAGGACCAACAATGACGGATTGTAATTTATGCAGCCCTTTCTGCCTATCAGAGGCACATTAGGAAACCCGCTGCAACTGAAGATCACCTCAGTACCCAACCTATCTCTGTCGAACCAATCAATATCCTCTGCAGACAAACTCATTAGACGCTCAGGCCACTCAGCTGTGGCTGCAGACAAGACAAAAGGACCCCTCTTGGGCAGATGACTTTCAAGCCATTTGTACAGCAAGGGTACGCAACATGAGACATTCTTCCTCCTCCGGTTCTCGTTCTTGTAGTGGACTGAATGATAGACATCTCCTATCAAAGTAGGGAATGGATTCCCTGAAGCAAAGATATGAAACACATCAAAGTCTACAAAATCGGGCATGTTGGGGAACAGAACGATCCCATATATGCATATAGTGAGGATGGCATTGAACGCGACCCAACATCCGTCCTTGGCACACTGCTGAGCTTTAACCACCAGAAACTGCAAGGAGAACCCAGGAACCTTGTTCCAACTAGTCAATACTAACTCGAAGGCGTCCAAATGAAGTGAAGGAGCTAAACCAGCCAGATCAGGCTCAGCCTCCATATGGACAAAAGGCATCTGCCTCTTGATAGGCACACCTAGCAAATCAGCATACTCTTCCAGCGTGGGTGCGAGAATGAAGTCTTGAAAAGTGAAACATCTCATCGGAGGGTCGTAGAACTGCAGCAGAGCGTGCAACCCATTCAACTCGAACATAGAAGGCTTACAAACCAAACTGAGCAACCTGCCGTAAGATTTTCTGAACTCATCCTTCACAGAATCACCTGCTAGAGCTATCAAACCAGTCAACTTAACCACATCAGGGGCAGGGAACTTGTAAGCCACGGTCTTCCTCAGAGAGCCCATAACAATACAATAGGAGGCAAGAAATCCTGGATCGGGGAAAACGGTACCTGCAACACAGACACACGTTAATGAAATGCAAATGAACATGCAAACTAATGCAAAATGCAATCATGCAATAAGAGATCCAGGCAACTGTTGCTGTGGAGATTCCGTATCAACAAAACCACGACCACTGATAAGAAGAAAACCCCGGTGTAGGATAATAAATCTGATCTGCCAAGAACAACCATCTGATAGGACCATATACATAGGATGATAATTCTGCTATGTCAAGAACAAATGTCTGATAATAAGGACCTCTGATGTATGATCAAGAAATATCTGCTGATGAGGTCTTCAGACCCCAGTCAAAAATCTGTCCTATCAAGAACAAACATACAGCTGCTGATGAGATCTTCAGACCCCAAAAAAATCTGCTCTATCAAGAACAAACAACATCTGCTGGTGAGATCTTCAGACCCCAACAATCTGCTCTATCAAGAACAAACAACTGATGACAATACTCTGCTCTATCAAGAACAGTCATACACCTGATGATAAGATCCTCTGATCAAAACCTGCTCTATCAAGAATAGACATACACCTGATGATAAGATCCTCTGATCAAAACCTGCTCCATCAAGAACAGACAAATCTGCAACTGAGAAACCCTGGCACCAACAAAACTGATTCACTGGCAAGAAAACTAGGTGGTCTGAAGGTTAAAGTTTCCTGCAATAAACCTAACCCTTCTCACAGGTATGGCCCTAAACTGACTCAAGGTACGACATCCTATGCGTTCATCAGCGTCACAAACTTTCAAGAGGGGTGATACGATACCCAGAAGGTGTGGCATCACCAACTCATGAAGCAACCTCACTTAGCTGAATCACAAATGATCGGTCCCCAGAGTCGACAATCCACCAAACCAGCAATTGTCTCAACCCAAAGGGTTGAAAGGGAAGCCAACCGGATGAACCTTGTCTGAGCGTGGATTTCATGAGACACTAGTGCCTGCAAAGCAAGCACGCGCCCACTAATTTTCACTCTAAGTCTATAGTGCACTCAAGCCTGGGTCTGGCTTCTCACTCATCAGAACTCCCATCCCACAACAGCACAAATAATCATATTATACTGAAAATAAAATGCGGGAAATAAAGTGCGAGAAGTAAAATGCGATAAATAAACGCAACCCAAACAAGTAAACACACAAGCGTTAGGATTGACTCGCATAGGGAACCAGAGAACCAGAGATTCTGGATTCTCTTTCCCCAGCAGAGTCGCCAGCTGTCGCTTGCGCGAAAATAAGGTGTCGGCATGACAGAAGAGTCGCCACCTTTCGTTATTTATCCCTCAGAGCGGGAAAGGAAACGATCGGAAAAACCTAACGAAAAAGGGTAAGACAAGGTCATCGCAACCGTTGTCTGGATTCGGGAGTCGGTTACGCAAGGGGAAGGTATTAGCACCCCTCACGTCCGTCGTACTCGACGGGATCCTCGCTTGTTGTGTTTACTTGGACGGGTTGGTTTTATTCTATCTACCTATCAAGGCTGGCTGAGAAAGAAAAGGAAATGACTCGGCAAAGCGTCGCACTTTATGCCTACGTATTCTCATCAGAGAATGAGAAATCAGAGTCAACGTAGTTCGGCCTACGAAGGATTATGGGGGAAGGTAGCTCGCCAAGACATCGCCATCTTGTGCCTACGTACTCTCAACAGGCATGAGAGATCAGAGCTCACGTAGTTCGGGAAACTACGGTTTATTTCCTGTCTTTTACGAAAGAAGTGTTTTTTATTGTGTTTGCGATTTCAACCGCACTAGAGACTATGACCTGAGAGTGAATGTGTCGCATGTCACCCAAAGGGTACCATACTAAACATCCAGACTGTGGAAAAGAAACTCTCCCACAATCCTTTCTCAGATAGCTTAAGGCTCGTAACGTACGAAAGAAATCATTCATGATTACTGTATCTTAAACTGTTTTGAGATGAGAAGAGAACAGGCCCAGCTAGGAGGGAGACTATCAAGTCCTACTGTTGTCATGCCATGGATTCATCCTATGGTTGAGGTTTGAACAGGGAACTCCTAGAAGTTGTCATGCATAGGTTTCAACCTAAAATTCTATCATCAAATCCTTATCAAAGGAAATGAGAATCCTAAGGGATCATGTCAATGATACACCAAAACAGACAAAGCATCAGCTTAACAGTAAAATGCATGCAATGCAAGTGAGGGAGGAAATGTGTGTGGGGCTTCAGCCTCCACAAGCTCATCTCAACCTCAAGCCAGAATGGATAACAGTAATCATACTGAAATATAAAACAACATGCTATCAAGCAATATACAGTAAACTGCAATCATACAGATAAAATGAAATAAAATGCCATCAGGCAAACAAACCACATGGGCAAGGGAGCTGGGCTCTACCGAATACCCGCAAGCAAAGCCACACAGTAACAATACAAGCAGAGGGAGCAACTCAACCTCTAGTGCAATCATGCTCCTAGATTCTACTTATTCTAGATATGAACTTATTCTAATGCATCAAACAAGTCAAACAAAACACAACAATGCAGAAAAGAAAAAGAAAGAAAGCAGATCAACTCCTCTCTCAACTCCAAGCTTCAGCTCTTCCAACAGCAACTCAGTCTTCAGACTTCCATCACTCTTGACAAATATCAATTGCTTTTCCAGGTTTCAACACTTCAACATAAGTTTCAACTTATCTTCTCCCTTAAGCTTCAGCTTCATGATCAGCTCCACCTTCAGGCTTCACCTAATCTTCAGGGGTCTTCAAGTATCAACTTGCTCTTGTTGCTCTTCAAGCTTCAGCTGGAACGGCAATGCTCAAGGATTCATCCTCTTCCATACTCTTCAATGAAGTCTTCATCTTCACACTCAAGCTCAACATCTCTCAGGATAATCAAACCAGAGGAAATCACTTACTGGATAAGCTGGGGGATATTGAACTGCTTATTAGCCACCAAAGGTGACCTATAAGGGTTCAACATCAAAGGAATGGTTCCCTCAAAAGTTCCACTTCCTAGGTACATCACTTATCCCTCCAAAGGAGAGAGGTGTATACCATGGAAGGACTTTGAATCATAGGGAGGAATGGAGGTGAATGATACCATCCATGTTTAAGAAAGAAGTTATCTACATCTACACTCTTCCTAATCCCTAACCCTAAAACAACCAAAAAAGAAATAAGATCAAGCTCTCAAGCTCCTCAATGCATCAAACAACAATTCAAACCCACAAGGGCAACACAAGCAATCAACCAATACAAAAATCAACCAAAAATAGTATACCACTATATTAAATCTTAATATAATTTCTAAGGGATCCTACATACCTACCCTTAATGCCCATATATGTCCCATAGTCTAGTTTGTCCAAAAAACCCAAAATTCTAATGTTATTATGGACCTATGTTGAAGTTTAACCTAATTCTACACAACCTAATGGCATCTAATCAAAACTATCCTAAACATCATCACAAAAATATGGAATAAATCCAGGGGGAAGCTAAAACATATATCTAACTATCCTATAAAGATTGACCTAAAAATACTAAGGGAACTACCTATACAAAATTCTACAAATTCATATATCAATATAAAAGAAATAAAATACAATAAAAGAAGAAAATATGCAAAAAATATTAAAATGCATGAGATGAAAAATGTTTTTGTTTTATATTTTTCTAGACAAAAATATGAGATAGGAGAAAAAACTCCCATTAAAAAAATCTTTAATATTCAATTTATTATGATTTTCTAAAGTTTGAAAGAAAATGGAGAAAAAATGAAATGAAAATGAAGCATGGGGTGTGAGAAGTAAACAAATACAATGCAATATGCGCTTGGGCCCAGAAGTGGGGGTTCAAAAAGAAATGCGCTTAAGCCCAATTAAAATCAGAAAACAATTAAGAAAATCACAAGGAAAAAGAAAAACGAGCGGTGAGAATAGCAACAAGATATAGTGTAAAACTGGTTGGGCCTCACGCGTGGGGTGCGGGTAGCAAAGATCATTTAAGCCCAGAGTTCCTTTTAAATGAAACGCGGCGTTTCATTAGGGTTCAGATTCCCTCCAAAAATGAGATTAGATATGGTGCGTTGGATCTGGTCTCAAGTCAAGGGTCAGCGCATGATCTAGTGGACGAGACTTCGTCTTCAACCTCCCACCTAGGGTTTCGCCATGGGAGCTTCATGAAACAGACCTCATGCAGCCATCTTCCATCCACTTGTACTCCCTCAAAACATCATCAAATTCAACCATTCAAAACCCTAAACTGATCCATTTTTCACCCTGATCACGATCCTAACCTTGAAATGCATTGAAATGATCTCTACCATAGAACCCGATGGTGAATCCAAGTTAACCTCAAAATATGATCAATCTTCAACTTCAACCAACCTTAGATTTCCTTACATCAAAATGATCCTCACATTCCACTGGTTAAAACAAGCTATTAACCTTGCATTATCACTCATTATGCCACGGGTTCTTGCTCCATCAGGAAATGGTGTCCATGACTGAAACTTCATCAAATGATCCTAAACTCCTCAGAATTGATCACCTATTGGTCTCTAACCATTCTACACTAATGATTCAACCTAACCATGCCTAAATTATGAGGTGAAAGAGATTTTGCAAACCTGGCTTCTTGATATGGCAGTGGTGGTAGATCTTCAATTCAAGGCTTGAAACTCTTCAAGAATGATCCTTGGATGATGAAACTTCTACTGTTTGCAAAAAAATGGAGGAAGAATGCTTGTACTTCAAGATTCGATGATGATTGGCTTCTTGAAAATTCAATTGGAATACCTTCAATCTTCCATCAATGGAGCTTCAATTCAGCATGTACACACTCAGAGGGATCTATGGAAAGTGTTTGTGAAGAAATAATGGATGGAAATGAAGAAGAATGAAGAACTTGAATGTGACTTGCAATGGAAGCTTTTGGATTTCACTCTCTCTTTCATGCACCAATTCTCACCAACCTTGCATCTGAGCAAGTTACACTTGTTATATAGAGTGGTTTAGAATCATCTAGAACCCTCTAGGATCATCCAATGAGAAATTGAACTTTTCATGTCATGGTATTTTGAATTCAATTCTCTCCACATGCCATCTCATGCCATATCCCTTGTAACCTTTGTAACTAACTTGAATTTATCCCCACATGAGATTTTGGATGAGTTACAATGCATAATTACCTTGCTTGTTGAGTTCTTTTGAGTTTTGGTTTGGTACCTTAAGATGCAAGTAATCCAATTACAAAGCAGCCCTATGATGCAAGCCTCAAATCAAAATTGTGGCTGAACCATTGTTCTTAGAATGTCATTTGGAGTCAAAATTACCTATTACATGACATGGTTTGGACTTATAACTTGTGATTTCCATTTTTCAAATTCAACTTATTTAACTTATGCCTCATTTTTAGGCCATTTTTATCACTTTTTGATATGAGCCTTTTCAACATCTCATGACCTCCCTAATAGCCTTAAAACATCATTCTAAGCAAGTTTGATGTTGAATATTTTTCCATTTGAAGCTTGGAAGTGGGAGATATGGCCTTATGCTTGAAATGACCTATAACCTCCAAATGACCAAAATGCCCTTGGCTTGTCAAAACCATATGTTGAGTTCTACAAATCCTATCAAGGACTTCTAGTACTCTATAGAAATAGAAGAAGATTATCTTCAACATTCATGTTGACCAAGATTTCATAGGAATCATCCTACTAGGGCAAAAGTTGGGTGCAAGTTGGGTGACTTTCAAGGACCCAGATTCACATACCTCAGATGACCTGTAATTTGTCAAAGTCATAACTTGAGCTCTACAAATCCTATCAAGGACTTATACTACTCAAATTAAAGCTAAGAACAAGATATACAACATTCATGTTGTGGGGAAGATGAGATGACAATCACATCTTGAGCTAAACTGCCTTGAAGATAGGGATCAAACTAGGGGATTTTACACTGTCAATCCTTAGAAACCCTAGCTTAAAACTTCTCAAACTCCTCAATCATGATGAGTTGGTCTAGGAATCATCCTTATAGAACTTCAATACATCATTCCATGATCATATGGCTCTTGGATTAGGTCTCAACCCTCTCCAAATCTTCAGTTGACCTAGGGTTGACCCAGTCAAACCCTAATTCCACCACTCATGGCTGAATCTTCTGAATTCTTGTACAATGACCTCTCTAGGCTTCATGATGGCTTTCAAGACATCTCACAAGCTTTCTCAAAGCTTCAAGTCTATTCTCAGTCTCATAATCATCTGAGGAGCTCCCACAACTCTTAAGTTATGAGACACACAACTTTGGTTTCAACCAATTCTTTTGAGGATCTCTTGAGTTCTCTGACAAAGATATCAATCTTTGAACACTTGAACAAACTTCTTGGCTAGCTTCATAGTCTCATACAACTCTTGATGGTTAAATAAATGTTGGTCAAATTTTGGGGTGCAACACCAAGCAAGAGCAATCCTCCTCTGAGATTACAGATCTATTGAAGATGCTTTTGTCCAAACACTCTTAGATTTTTTTTTCATTCTAATGTTTTTGCATCTGTTGTTTGCATCTGTACCTTATTGCTATATCTTCTGATGATTACCTATGTACTCTTGCTCTAATCTTTTGAATGAATCAGGTTTTCTCCATTGAATTATCTTATTTATTGTTCCTTTTGTTTGTTTTTTATTTTTTGCTTATGACAAAAAAGGGGGAGAAAATATAGATCTGAACTGTTTAATATAACTTCACCAGAATGAATCTTCAGACATATCTATTCGATCTAACATTTAACTTGACTATTTCAGAACATTTGATAAGAACACTCTATAAAAGAAACTCTGAGTCTCTCAGATCATTTGTCTATTATCAAACTCTGAATCTTATATCTGCAAGAATTTCTGACCTTAAAATGTTATAAGAACAAACAAGATCTAACTCTGAAGTTTACTCAAGACAAAAGGGAAGTTTCTATTCCTTTTTCATATTTAACTCAGGGGGAGATTCATCATCTCAGGGGGAGTTATAATTCTTTATGTTCAGTTAAATAAAATTTCTGATACTTTTTGTCATCATCGAAAAGGGGGAGATTGTTAGAACACAGATTGGTTCTTAATAATAACTCTTTGTTTTGATGATAACTGTTAGGAAATTTTATATTTAAGAATTATATACTCTAAAATTTGTTTGACAGTTTTACTGCAGATTGAAATGAAATTAACTCTCTAGAAGCAAATCTGTATTGTATACAAGAAGTTATCCTGACTCTGAAGCGCCAGATGCATCTTACAGAAGCATCTGAAGCTGAAGCATCTGAAGCTAGTCAGAAGCATCTGAAGCTGAAGCATCTGAAGCAAAGAAGAATATTGTTTGAAGAGTTTCTCAAAGCATAATTCTACAGAAGTTTCTGAAAGTACTAACGCTGCCAAGTACTGAAGTTCTGTGTCATATATGCTTTGATGATCAACACGCTGAAAGCACACATGCTGCAGAAGACTCTGATACAACAAAGTTCTGAATATCATTAGAAGACTCTAATCCATTCAGACTCTGAAGAACTTGCTGAAAACTGAAGAAGAAATATTCAATAATATATCCGTTGGAGTTAATCAACGTCTGTTTCCTCATTTGTGCTAGACACAATTACACAAACAAAAAAGGATTTTTCTGTGTTATCTACTTCAAGGAAAGGTCACTTGATGTGAAGACAAAAAGGCTCAGACCTTTTTGGGACTCTCTTTTCAATGCTCAGCATCCTAGGATCAGCTGCCTATAAAAGGAGAACTCCACCACTTTCTTCAGTGACACAATTTGCTGAAAAGAAATCATATTATTCTAAGCTCTCATTATTTCATATTCTTCTTAGAATTTCTTGTACTTAAACTTAAGAGAAAAATCACTGTTGTGATAAAAGCTTTATAGAAGCATTAATACTCTTGTATTTAATTTACATTGATTGTAAAGGTTTTTCCTTAAGAGGATTCAGTTGGAATCAGTAGCTCTTGAGAAGACTAAGAACAGTTGTCTTAGGTGTTACTATTGTAATCAATTTGATTTAATAGTGGATTAAGTCCTTGTTGAGAAAGGCAAACCACTCTAGGAAGGGTGGACTGGAGTAGTTGTTTAAACGAACCAGGATAAAAATAATTGTGTGATTATTTTTTAAGTCTTAATCTTTCATACTTATTCAACCCCCCTTCTAAGTATTATCTCACCTTCATATTTTACCTAGTAGTGATTGCAGCTCCTTTTTGTTCGATGGCTCTTTCGCTTCCATGATGGTTTTAGTCTTGTTCTGGTTGATTTTGATCCCCTTCTTGTGGACTACAAAACCTAAGAAATCTCCCGTCTACACATAAAATGCACACTTTATAGGATTCATCTTAAGACCATGCTTCCTCATCCTTATAAAGGATTGTTGAAGATGGTTCACGTGGTCTTTTCCTGACACAAATTTCACCACAATGCCATCAATATATATCTGCATGAAGGACTCTATATAGTCATGAAAAATTGAATTCATTGCCCGTTGATATGTTGCCCCAGCATTGTTTAGGCCAAAAGGCATCACTACCCATTCATAAGTGCCTAAGGCCCCTGGACAACGAAAAGCTATTTTGGGAACATCATCTTCTGCAATGAAAATCTGATTATAACAAGAGTATCCATCCAACATGCTAAGGTACTCATGTCCTGCGACGGAATTGACTAGCATTTCTGCCACCGACATCAAATACTCATCCTTAGAAGTTGCTGAGTTCAGGTCTCTAAAATCTATGCAAACTCTTAAAGAACCATTTTTCTTAATGACTGAGACAATGTTAGCCAGCCATTCAACATACTTGGTTGTGCGGATGAACCTGCATCGAAGGAGTCTTTCGACTTCCTCCTTTATTTTTGAGAGAATTTCTAGGGCAAAACGTCTTGGGTTTTGTTTGATTGGATTTTTCCCAGGCTTGATCGGAAGCTTATGTTCGACCAATTCCCTCTTCAAACCAGACATCTCATTATAATCCCAGGCAAAACAGTCTTTTAACTCTCGCAGCAATTGAATAATTTCGACCATGAGTTGAAGGCTTAGGTTGGCGCTGATATATGTTGGCCTTTTAACCGCCCCTTCCCATAGATCAATTTCTTCCAATGGGTCATGCGCTAGCATTTTGAAGTCATTCGCCGACGGATCCTTTTCGAATCCCAAAGGCTTCTCATCATATATAGCATCGAGCCTTTGGTCTACATGCTGAATCTTGTCAGGTGGTTCTGGATCAAAGTTCTTGCCAGGACCTTCTTGCCAGGATTCCAACTTGGCCTTTCCAGCCATCTGTTTGCTGGCAGCCTCCAAGGCCGTCTATAATTTGGTTTCGGCCATATAGGACGAATTTCTTTGTAGTGCTTCGAATTCAGTCATTATCACTGAATTCGCTTCCCCATCCTGTGGGGTCTAATGGAGCTGCGCCAAGGTAAGGAAGTCTCTCACCTGGAACCTCCTTGTCCCAACGGAAACCATCGACGGGATGCAAATACAATGAATAGAAAGTTTCTTCATTTGGGACGAATTCAAAATCCGCTAGGGCACATGGGCCTATGGTTGCCAGATGTTTATCGAACTGCCTCCGATCGACGTGGTTTATGGGTGCTCTGAAGTATCCTTGGTCGACTTCAATGTTTTCGACAATGTCTTTTGGTCTCCATATAGCAATTCTTTGGTGCATTGAAGATGGTATTCCGCCAATGCCATGAATCCACTCCAGTCCTAGCAGCAGATTGTAATTGGCCTTCATTTCCACTACCATAAAAATGGTGGGTCTGGTTATTGTTCCAACCGTTAGGTCCACCTGTATAACTCCCATTGTCGAACCCACATTGCCTTCATAATTTAACAAGACCATGTTGTATGGTTTTGTATCGGTATCACTTTTTTCGATTTTGCTTAACAAAAAGTGTGGCATCAGGTTCACCGTTGCGCCAAAGTCTACCACTATTTTATTAACTGGCACATTTTCTACCTTCCCTGTGATATAAAGGGGCTTCAAATGATTCTTCATCGCTTCTGTGGGCCGCTCGAAAAAAGCATTCTGCTCTTCGACACAACCATTATTCATAACATAGTAGCATATAGGCTTGTGTGCCGCCATTTCTGCCTCGGTATAGGCATCGAGATTTTCGAATTCAGAGATTCTATCGAAATCCCTTAGCATTACTAATACTACATTGACAAATAATTTTAGAGAGTCGTCGGAGTCAGAATCGAAATTGTCGGTCATTTCGTCATCTTCTTCGACTGGCTTCTGATGTTCCACTACCTGGGCAGGGAATAACCTTCGTCCCACAGGTGCTTTCTCCATAGTCTTCGACTGCCCCCCTTTATTCTCGACAGGGGCATTAGTGATAGATTCTGCTTGGCTTTTTAATGAGCTTTCCCTGAGGGCTTTCCTCTTACGCTGCTCTGTTCTCCACTGTGATCAAGACATGGGATTCTTTCCTTTGTAGTTTTTAGATATGTGTGCGGTTTTGGAGGACTGGAATTCCTTTCGATAAGTAACTGAAGATCCTCGATTAACCTCGAAGTTTTTCCATTTCTGTTGTCCTCACTGTATGTCCTCATTTGGTTTTACCCACTTGCTGTTAGCAATCTCAGCAAATGGCTTGAAGCTAGCAGGTCTGGCCCTTGGGGCCCTGATGTGAGGCTCATACTTTCTTGGGGCACTACTTCGAGGGTCGAAATCAGATTTCTCCCATTTCTATTTTGATCTGCGTGTCCCTTTAAGTTTCTGGGCAGCCTTCCTGTCGAAGATGGCACTACATCTAGGACATAACATGACACTGGAACCTTTCTTCTGACAACGGTGAAGAAAATCGACAATAGAATCTTCGTGTCCTAGATAAGCCACCTTGTTGTGTTCTTCCTAACAACTTGATTCATTATCCCCTATGGTTTCATGTTGAGTTATCTCCACCATGTTGACATCGATACCCTTACCTAGATCGAGCTTAACTAGATCCTGCTCTAAGCCTCTGGTGGCATGGTCTATCTCGATGAAACTATCAGCAGTTTCCTTACTTACCATCACAAAACTTGGATTCTCCGTATCTTTCTGACTTGGATCAACAACACCCTGGTTGAGGCCATCAGCAACCTCCTTTAACCAATTCTCTTGTCTAAAACCCACTGTGATCTTAGCCATTACAGAACCATTAGTGAAATCATCCATAATTTCTAAGTAGCTTCGACCATGTTGGCCTCCGTAGGCTCCATGTAGTGGGCATCTGCCACCTATAGAGGGTCTGTGTCGACCTTCATCTGGCTGCTGGATTTTTCCCCAAACTTTAGTCTTCCTTCTTGGATGGCATTTTGTACCAGATCCCTGAAAAGAAAACATTGAGACATTTTATGACCGGAAAAATTATGGTATTTACAAAATCCTCTCTTTTTCCTTTGCTCTAAAGATGGCATTTTAGCACCAGGTGGTACTATCATTTGCCCATCCTTAACTAACAAATCGAAAATTTTATCACATTTCATGATATCGAAAGTATACGTTTTCTTTGGGAATCTGTCGTTCTTTTCATACTCGAAGGAATTTTTCCCAAGTGGGGGAGCCAACACTTTACAAGCATAGGGGGACCCTGTTTAAGTTCAGCCACAACCACCTCGCTCTCGTCAAAGTATAAGAGGTCTTCCCATACACCTTCGACGTTTTTGTTATATTCGACATAAGCTACTTTCTTCCTTTTACTGAATTTGGCTTTTTCGTCTTTAAGAAGCTCCAGCTCTCGAACTCTATCGACCAATTGAGCCATATCCCTTAAGTAATGGGTATCTAATTTATTTCTAATGGAATAGTCAAGACCCCCTGCGGCAGTTTCGACCAACTCATGCTCAGGCACCTGGGTGAAACATCTAGCCTTGAGTAATCGAAACCTATTTAGATACTCTTTGATTGACTTAGAAAACTTACGTTTCACACTAGCCAATTCCTTTAGACTAATTTTGGTTTGTCCCATATAAAATTATTCATGGAATAGACGTTCTAACTGGGTCCAATTACAAATCGAATTAGGGGGTAACGTCGTAAACCAAGTGAAGGCATTTTTAGTAAGAGAACTTGGGAAGTATTTTACTATAAGGCTCTCATATTGGCTATCTCTCTGGCTTCGATTATATAACGAGCCACATGTTCGACAGTAGATTTTGTCGTATCCCCTGAGAACTTAGTGAATTTCGGCACCTTCGTCCTAGGAGGTAATTCTGCTTGAAGGATATAATCCACTATCGGAGATGTATAGTTTGGCCTAGTGAACCCAGTGTTCACACCGTTTCGAGCCATTATCCTTTTGACCATGTCCTCTAAGTTGTTATCGACGACTATATTATTCCTTTGAACCGGTTGGACAACATTGTATGCATCCTAGTCATGATTTACTATGATTACTCCTGGGTTTCTTTCCTCTGGGATTGGCACCTGATCCCTTAGTGGTTCGACTCTGTTTGGTTCGAGCCTGGGGAGTTCGGCTCTCCCTTGGTTCTCTAAATTGGGGTCAAATGGGTTCCCTAAATCCCGTCGTGGCAGGTTTTCCACTGGGGCCTGGTTCCTAGCAGCAGGAGGGACTCCTATAAATCTAGCCAACCGTGTCAACTGCGCTGTTAACTATTGATTAGTTTGGGTGGTGTTTTGGATTAATGGTTGAAAGATTTCACCCATGGTCTGGGACAAATTTTGAACCATTTGTAAGTTGCTCTCATCCATTTGCTGTCTTAAACACGCAATCGAAGTATTGGTTAAGTTAGGGCCTTGTGTATAATACCCCAAACTTAGACTTTGGGGGTTTCGACCAATGTTCAACCCAGACCCCGATGCTTGTAATGGCGAAGCCATTGCATTGTCCGAGAAAATTGGGGGAGCATTTTGGAGCCCTTGCATCACAGTTGTTGGCATTCCATATGGAGGATTCTTAGGTAACAGTTCTGAAAATCCTGGAGGAACAAACTGCCTGGACGTCGAATTTCCTCCTGGCAGAGTTTGGGGATTCGACGCTTGAGGTCCTACATATCCTAACACCGGTTGAGTATACATCCTCGCGCATGTCGACCCAAGCTCTAATACTGGTGGTACTGGTTCCACTCTTGTAGGAGGCAGTATTTGCTCTCTGGTCGAAGGTATTGCGGGTGGGATCACATCATTTCTCGACCCTTCGTGAGGATTGATGGTGCTAGGCTAAGAGTTAGAACCATCTCCTCGAGAATTAGGGTTATTTGGCTGATTTGTATCTGTCGTCATGTCCCTAATATAGTTTCTTCTTGGTCTTTCTTCGTTTATAGCGGAAATTTTGCCACTTCTTAGTAACATATAACGAACTTTTCACGAAAGACGAAATAGACTGTAGTTCTTTATGTATTTTTGCAAACACTAAAAAACAAATCTTTTAGCACTGTCCCACTGGGCGTGCCATTTTATTTCCCTTGAAAAATGGAAAGCAACCACTGATCTTCCAAATCTAACTTTGGTGACTCACAGGATCGATCAGATTGATCCTAGGACATGTACTAAAAGATTATGTTTTGAAATCTATCCAAGTTGCACACTTCGACAGTTTTCTGGTACAAGGTTTAAATAATAAGATTGCCTATTTGACTAAAAGGAAATAGAAGATAGAGTTTTAGATAGAAAGGGATAGAAGTCTTAGAAAAGGATTGAGGACGAATATAAATTAAAGTGCATAGAAAAGAGAGAGGTTGCAAGAAAAGTAAAGAAAACTTTGTAAAGTTAAGCAAATAAAGTAAACATCATTGAAAAGTAAAAATGGTGTGTTTACATAATGTACATTCTCCTTGATACTCATTTCTCTACACTCAGATACTTTGAGTAAACTTAGGAGTGACTTGCACAAATAGTAAATTACAACACACTGAATTCCATGTCTAAGACTCCTATTTATAATAGTAAAAATAACTAACAATAACTTCCTAAGGCCATCATCTTCCGACAAGTGTCACAATGCAAGAAGTCCTTTATCCAATGAATGCCACTTGTTAGTTCCATGATTCTATGATTGTCCATGGTTTTATAATTGGCTAAATTTTAGTAAAATATGATTCTGCACTAATGTTAACCAAGATGCCATAACATCCACATATAATGTTATAACAATACTGCTGTCATGTGTTTTGAACAGGATGTCATTACCAATGTCATGACATCGCTGTCTGGTGCATCAAGAGTTGAAGAGAGAACTGTTGTCATTTATGTCATACTGAATGTCATAACATTGCTGGCTGGTACAGCAGGAGCTGCCATCACTTGACAGAAGTGGTTTGATGAGATCCTGTTGGATATATCTCATCAAGTGTGTGCAGGTCAAAGATATTCACAACATGAAGATGCAGATTTAATTGGTATTAATAAAAAGGATCTTTGAGACTTTTTAGGAAACTATAATATGCTTGTGTCTACTGTTATGAAGAAGATTTTGCAGGAGTGTTTAGCAGGGTGAGTTTGGTCAGCTAAGAACAAAGTGTGTTGGATGTCATTACCAATGTTATGACATCAATCATATGACATCAGGGCACGTGTTTAGGTTTACTGTTATATTGCAAGAGGAAACTCAGGCTATAATTCAGGAAACCTGTTATGGCTCCTTAGTTATCTCAGGCGAGATTCTAGTCAGGGCTGGACATAACATGAAGCAGTTGTGACCTAATTTAACAACACCTTGAATTGTGGAAATTATTTTTACTTTGTTAAACCTAATGTTTATTACTTGTGACCAGCCCAAGCCCATTCTGCATTGCTATCAAAGGAGGAGCACAAGCAAGGAAAAAGCAAGCACTCACATCAAGAACAACTTGAGTGTAAAATAAAGGTCTAAGGTTTGAGAGTCCCTTGTGTGTGTAAGTCATCCTTTGTATCTTTTGATACATTGTGGTAGACATATTTGTGAGTTAAGAGTGTTGCTCATCACGTTTGTTTTATGAGTGAAGAGTGTTGCTCTTCACGTGTGTTGTGTAAGTGAAGAAGTTTGGCTCTTCACGTGTGTCTTAGGATACTTGTGTGCGAAGAGTGTTTCTCTTCACGTGTGTTGTGTGAGTGAAGAAATTTGGTTCTCCACGTGTGTCTTAGGATACTTGTGTGCCAAGCAATTGTCTGATGGATAATTGCATTGGTTTAGTGTGTATGAACTGTTGTGTTCACTGTCCTTGATTGAAGCTGTTAAGAAAAATCAAGTATTGTGACTTGGAAGAGTGTCTTCTAAAGTTTGTCTTTTGTATTGAATTGATGATCATTGCGGTGATTGAGGGAGAGTGAGTGGATATACTCTTGTCTAGTGGTTTCTAGGCAGAAATTGCATTGGGTAGAGATTAAGTGAGGAGTTGTAAACGGGGGAGTTTAGCTCTGATTTGATTATGCTAATAGTGGATTTCCTTCCTGGCTTGGTAGCCCTCAGATGTAAGTGAGGTTGCACCGAACTGGGTAAACAATTCATTGTGTTATTTATCTTTCAGCATTTACAATTCTACACAATATAAATGTTTAGATAAATAGTCTGTCAGCCTGTTGATGTCACAGCAGACGTCATGATGTTGGTCATGACATTGGTACAATTTAAAGAAATTTAAATTAGACATGGTCTGTCCTCGTCCTTGTTGAGCAGAGATCAATGTTCTTGGGACATATGAGATCTGCATACCATAATTTCAATTGGTATCAGAGCAAACATCCTGTCTGTTCTGGATGAGATCTTGGGAGATACTTTCTGGTGTCTTGAACAAGGATAAGTGGTAGCTGATTTGTTGATCTTGCTAAATGTTTGAGCTACTGCTTATGGAGTTAAGGTGAATAGTGTGTTCACTCCTGCTTATGAAGGATTCTGTGTATCTGTTGCTGCGCCCTCTGATATAGGAGCCCCAATGACCTGTTGAATGTTCTGACAGCTTATTTAGGGCTTGTTGAAGATGTTCTTTTGGTGGTTCCGCTGCATATTGTTTCTGATGAAAGAACTCTGGTAGCCCTAGGAGAAGATTTCCCTATATTCAGTTTGATGTATGACTGTGGCAAGTATGCAGATGGTTAGAAGATGGTGTTTGCTGCTGCTCTGTGTGGTCTGACAAGCTATTGATCCTGCTTGATGCTGTTTTGTTTATGCTGCTCTGGTGTCCTGAAGGTTGTTTTAGAGAAGATAGTGGGAGGTGATTTATTTTCACCACTCATGACTTGCAAAAGGTCTATCAGCAGAGGAAGTCATAGGTAGGTTGAGTCAAGGGTGTCAGCCTTTATGTTTCAACATTAAAGATACTTATGTTGAAGAATACTTTTGGTATTAGTGAAGTGTAAATATCTATCAGATGGTCTTCTCAACAAGTTGTGTGGATCATTTGTTATGTGTGGACTACACACGTATTTAACTGGTTATCCATGAAGTTCAAATAAGGATTTAAGATTCACTGCTATTTGAGATATTCTCAAATATTTAATGGATTATCCTTAGTTGATGATCAAGTTGTCTCATCGGGTGTTGCTCAAGCATCATGCCCCTGATCTGCTTTGTCTACTTCAAGAATCTGATGTTCAACCAGATGTTGAGACATTCCATCATCAGAGATTGTACAGAAGTCTGTTGAAGGAGATATAGCTGATCTTGTTACCATACACTTGTATGGTAGGATCTGACTTTATTCTAGTAAGGTTCCTGGCAAGAAACTAAGACTAGAATGTAGTGCTGGTGGAAGTGCAGATGAAGACATTTTCTCTTGGATCAGTTTATTAGAGTGCAGCAGGTGTGTTCTAGTCTCTACTAGAAGCATTTGATATTCATCTAGAAAGTTTCCTGGCAAGAAACTTATCTAGAATATGGTGCTGGTGATAACAATGCTTGGGTCAGTTTATTTCTGATCTAAGTACATAGGATCATGTGACCGTGCTCATCTTGGAGGTCAAGGATAAATGGTAGTTATCTCTGACTTTTTGAAGAAGTCTCTACTTAAGGAAAGCGAGATTCCTTTTGTAAAGATTTTTTGTGATCCTTCTTCTCTGAAGAATCAATCTTTGGCATGTTTGGTTTTTCTAAAGAGGAGTTTTCTGGAGCAAATGCATTTTAAAGGTAGCTAATGCAGAATACAGGCTGTCTACTCAAACTTGCTATCAGTAATCAAGTCTATGTGAACATGGAACTCTTGATGAGGTTCTTCTAATGCACCAGCGGGATGTCTGATCAGATGTTGTGACATCGAGCAGAAACTTTAGTTTGCAGGAGCTGTGAGAAGGAGTAGATGTTACAGGTCCAAGTCTTGGTGTATCCAAGTTGCCTTGCTATGGAACATGAAGGATATGAAGATCAAGTTTGCTTGGTGGATCAGAAGAGTTTCTAGAGCTCTAAAAGAAGTTAAGTTAACCAAACAGTGGCATTTGGTGAGTCTCCAATGTGATTCCAAGCAGAGAGCTTGGAACTAATTACACTTGTGTAGAAGGGTAGTTGGTTGATGATCAAAGGAGGTTCCGGTTCTGTTCACATATTGGTGCTTGTGGTAGAAGCCCCAAGGTGTTTATGGAAGATTACCTTCTTTTGGAAAGGTATTTGATCAAGCTGGTGGAGCTGTATTCTCTGAAGATCTTCACTTGGATTACTAGGCAATAGTAAGTCCAGTTGTGAGCATATAAAGAACCATTAGATGTTGTCTCAGTGATCTGTTAGAATGTCCTAACTAATGTCAGAACATCATTTTGGTTGCTGGTCTTAAAGATCCGTTGTGGAACTTGTGATTCACATCTTGACTCAGAAGTGTTCTAACCTATCATACGAGAGAATGATGAGGTAAAGAATGTCTTGGAGTATGGGATGTCCATCTTAGGCTGAGGTCAAAATACTTGTGAAAAAAGAATTCTTTTGCTGCAAGTAACTCTAGAAAGAAGTGGATCTGGTTTGTGCCTTCTTGTTGTATGAGCATGAGGTGAGTCTTGAGATATAATGTGGTGATCTTAGAGCATCGTTTATCAAAGATAGGGGGAGAGCTTCTAGTTGATGGGTGTACTATTTGCTTATGGTGCAAGTAGTTAGTGAATGCGTTCAGCAGGTGTCTTGAACAGAGAGTGAGCTCTTGAAGACAGGAAGATGAGTCTTATGTTTTCCATTCACGTGCTTCTGGAAATAGAGCACTAGTTATCCTTGGTATGGGGAAGTATACTTCTATCTAGGATATGTTGCTGCAATGGTACAATTGTGTCTCAAGATTGCTTGTGGCTTCAAGCAGTTTGTGACTGTGTGCCTCTAGGAGGGTGGAATGTCATACCAGGTGTTGTTACATTGTGTTACTGTTCATGATGAACTCAACAATGTTTCTGCTCTTGGTTCTGTCATTGGGTGTCAATGGATCAAGTCAGGTATTTGGGTCTCTATCCAAGTGTTTTGTCTTGTATGACTGGTGAAGATAAAGATTAAGATATCATCAGCCTTGATCCTGTGCATATGGAAGGACTTTCATCCTGACATCTTAGAGATTGCTCCAGCTTTTTCAAGATAAATTTGAGTAATCTTACAGATAGGGGGAGCAATGTTTATGCATGACAGGGGAAGATGTGTACTTGTCTAATGTGTAGCTGCTGATGTGGAGCCCTGTACAAAGGTTGCTGATTCTCAGGTGCAGCTTTAGACAAGACAAGAACTCAAGATTCAATGACTATGCTCATAGGGTAAATATGTGTGGAGTTTTTGCAGAAGAGGTTGTTTCTCATCATGATGGATCATGGTGTAAAGTAGTCAGTTTGCTGTTCATATGCATAAGTTGGATAATTAAAACTTAGTGCTCTGATTTATCTTGAGTTCAGCATAGGGGTTTAAATCCTTGCCAATGGATTGGTGCTGAAGTGGTGGAGTCTTAATTAGAGGTCAAGCAGCTTGTACATTTTGTGTTATGAGTATATGTATGTACATTTACTCCAATTTTTGTCAAGTTTTGACTAAACCAAGGGGGAGTAAAGTGTTGTTGCTATGCTATTGCTTGCTGGATGCAACTATTAAGGGGGAGCATGATAGTTTATGTAAACTACTGTTGCTGCCCTGATAAGTTGTTTGGTTATTTTATCCAAAATTTGCCATAGGGGGAGATTGTTAGTTCCATGATTCTATGATTGTCCATGGTTCTATAATTGGCTAAATTTTGGTAAAACATGATTCTGCACTAATGTTAAGCAAGATGACATAACATCCACATCTACTGCTATGACAGTACTGCTGTCATGTGTTTTGAACAGGATGTCATTACCAATGTCATGACATCGTTGTCTGGTGCAGCAGGACTCAACAGGAGCTAGCAGGAGCTGAAGACAGAACTGCTGTCATGGATGTCATACTGAATGTCATAACATTGTTGTCTGGTACAGCAGGAGCTGCCATCACTTGACAGAAGTGGTTTGATGAGATCCTGTTGGATATATCTCATCAAGTATGTGCAGGTCAAAGATATTCACAACATGAAGATGCAGATTTAATTGGTATTAATAAAAAGGATCTTTGAGACTTTTTAGGAAACTATAATATGCTCGTGTCTACTATTATGAAGAAGATTTTGTAGGAGTGTTCGGCAGGGTGAGTTTGGTCAGCTAAGAATAAAGTGTGTTGGATGTCATTACCAATGTTATGACATCAATCGTATGACATCAGGGCGCGTGTTTAGGTTTACTGTTATATTGCAAGAGGAAACTCAGGCTATAATTCAGGAAACCTGTTATGGCTCCTTAGTTATCTCAGGGAAGATTCTAGTCAGGGATGGACATAACATGAAGCAGCTGTGACCTAATTTGACAGAACCTTGAATTGTGGAAATTATTTTTACTTTGCTAAACCTAATGTTTGTTACTTGTGACCAGCCCAAGCCCAGTCTGCATTGCTATAAAAGGAGGAGTAGAAGCAAGGAAAAAGCAAGCACTCACATCAAGAACAACTTGAGTGTAAAATAAAGATCTAGGGTTTGAGAGTCCCTTGTGTGTGTAAGTCACCCTTTGTATCTTTTGATACATTGTGGTAGACATATTTGTGAGTGAAGAGTGTTGCTATTCACGTTTGTTTTGTGAGTGAAGAGTGTTGCTCTTCACGTGTGTTGTGTGAGTGAAGAAGTTTGGTCTTTCACGTGTGTCTTAGGATACTTGTGTGCCAAGCAATTGTATGATGGATAATTGCATTGGTTTAGTGTGTATGAACTGTTGTGTTCACTGTCCTTGATTGAAGCTGTTAAGCAAAATCAAGTATTGTGACTTTGAAGAGTGTCTTCTAAAGTCTGTCTTTTGTATTGAATTGATTATCACTGCGGTGATTGAGGGGCAGTGAGTGGGTATACTCTTGTCTAGTGGTCTCTAGGCAGAAATTGCATTGGGTAGAGGTTAAGTGAGGAGTTGTAAATGGGGGAGTTTAGCTCTGAATTGATTATGCTAATAGTGGATTTCCTTCCTGGCTTGGTAGCCCCCAGATGTAGGTGAGGTTGCACCGAACTGGGTAAACAATTCATTGTGTTACTTATCTTTCAGCATTTACAATTTTGCACAATATAAATGTTTAGATGAATAGTCTGTCAGCCTGCTGATGTCACAACAGACGTCATGACGTTGGTCATGACATTAGTACAATTTAAAGAAATTTAAATTGGTCATGGTCTGTCCTCGTCCTTGTTGAGCAGAGATCAATGTTCTTGGGACATATGAGATATGCGTACCAGAATTTCACCACTTGTCCCTCTTAGCTGCAAGAAAGTATAACTACTCCCTCCATTATTTGAATTTCAAATACTCACTCTAGAATCCCCAACCAACATCTCGGTCGAAGGCCAACTTCTTTAAAGTTCAAAATTTCTCTATGTCCCTCATTATTAGGCTTCCCCCTTCGAAGATCCTAAGGCTCTCGAAAGACCCTTTTTACGCCTGAAGGACTTTAATATTTTATTTAAATATTTTAATCCATATGAGGTGTCGAGGTGAATAAGCTATTCTTAAAAAAAATACATTGTTTATATAGAATATTAAAAATACATTTTATATTAACTATCACCTTGGTGTTAAAGAAAACCGAGGTGACTATTTCTTTTCTTTTTTTTTGGAAAATACATCGTTTACACATAATATTAATAAACATTGTTTACAACAAATCTTTGGTGATATCCAAATTTTCTTGCATACCCACTAAAACAATTTTTTTAAACAAGAATAATTTTCTGCACTTACAATCTATCAACTGATTACTCTTCAGAGGTTGAGCTAAATCTCTTCTTTGTTTGTTAAGCTCCATTATTTGTTTAACTTGAAGCAAGAATGATTTTCTGCACTTGCAATCTATAAACTGAGTACCTTTCTTTAACTAAGGGTTATTCGAAAAAATACAACAAAAACAACACTAACACTATTATGTGAGATAGATTGCAAAGGCAGAAAAAATATTTTGTTCAAGATAGAAGAACATTGGAGATTTTTTTGTCTTACAATCCATCCCAAAGAATGATATTTGGGGTGGCTTCATATTAGTAAGGATTAGGGTAAACTCTGTTTAACGAATGTTTTTTTAGTAAAATTTTACTATTTTATGCCTCGGTTAAATAGAAAACTGAAGGGTTAGAATATTTTCTTTACACTTATAAACATATAGAATCATAAATTGCAATATCTGGGAATTGATTTTTGTACTGATTTGTTTTGTCACCTTAATTTTTGGAAAAACTGAGGGAATTTATGTTTTTTTATTTTTTAAATAATAAAAAATAGTGCGCCTTTACTTTATACCTCATTTTTCTATTGTTCGAGATGAAAGGTTCGTTATGAAAAGTGTTATTTGTTGTAGTGAGGGGCGCCATCAGCCCCTAACACCCCGAGAAACTCCTATTTCCCCCTCACATGGGTGAATGTATCCCTCCAATACTTGTAATTGGAGTGAGACACAAAAAAGGGACTTCTCCGAATAGCCACCTAAAGATACTCATCTACCCTTCATCATTCTGGTGGTGTAAAAAGAGAAAAATACTCTCACAGTGAGAGTAACGTTCAGGTTCTCAGAGACCATCTTGAAGACCCTGATATAACCCTAATTGTTAGGGAACGGTTGGGAGGTGTTAGCTCACAAATTCAGGGTGAAAAATAGGTGCTACTGGAATTTTGTACGAGGGAGGGATTTCGCCCCTGCTTCGTCAGGCGAGCAGGAGCATATGTTTTTTTTTTATAAATATTTTTCTTCGTGTTGTCTTATTTCTTTGTTGGCCTTGTGTTGTGGGACAATTGAAGTGTTGTGTTTTAATGATTATAACATGATGAATTGTGAAGTATTATGATGAATTGTGACGTATGTGATGATGTTTTGACGAATTCTCATGAATGATGATGCAACTTTGAAGATCCTATGATGGTGATTAATATGACGTTTTGCATCATGCACTCATAGCATAATTTAGGACTTTGGTCCAGTGACGATGTTAGGGCTTTGGTCTAGTGCTGGCTTTAATCCCGTTGTGTGGATTGAAGTGTTTAGGACGTGCTCCGGTTCCAAGGGGGAATCGATCGGGGATCTTTGGAGGGTGATGACCCAGTTTCCATCAAAGGAATTGGTACCACATGCATGAGTCTATGTTGTTGCATTTCATACTATGTGGCATTGCATATTTTTGAATAAACGATGTTATTGATGACGTGATTTTAAGTGATGTACGACGATGATGACTTAATGATGATTATTTTGTTTGACGATACTATGACGGTGTAAATGAATTGTTGATACTGTTGTACTTGTATATCTTTTTCTTTATATCTCGTATAATGATTCTTGATTACTCACCCTGCCTGTTTGAATGTTGCCTCCACGTAGGTAACATACAGGTGATCAAGATTAGCTCTCTTGGTGTGTGAAGATTTATCATTTAGAGTGATTTAGTTTTATTTCTGTTGAATTTAGAAGGTGTCTTGCTCTGATATGTAACATCGGGTCGGGACGTCCTTGAGTTGAGCTTTTATGTTCTAGTTTATATAGACATGATGTCACTATGATTTTTACTATTTTTACATTTTGGATTTAATTAATTAAGATTATAATTATTGCTTCATAGTAGTTTTGATTGAATTTTTTTAGTGAAAGAACCCGTGTTACGGAGTAGGATGTTATTTAGATGTTTTATGACGAGATGTGACACCCTTGTGGTGATTTACTCTGATTTATTTTACTTTAATTAGTTTTTTATTCGTGAATATTTTGTGGGGTAGAAGGGTGTTACAAGAGCAAAACCTTTTTTTTTACCACTTTTCTTCACTTTTTTTTCCACAACTTCAAATGACCATTTCTATGAGCTCCTTAAACATTTTTGAGTCATTCTTTTTCACACATGTCAATTAACTTGTCTATTTTATGAATCCACAAAAATATTCCAAAAATATTATTTATTTGATCATTTTTTATTAGGTTGAAGTATGGTCCTTTTTAAGTGTTTTTATACTTTCTAAAATGATTTTCCTTGATTATTTCTTGACCTAATTGATCATAAATCTTCAAGGAACCATAACATGCTTTGATTAAATCTTGTCCAATGTTTATAACATGTCATCTTGAGTTATTTTTCCTTTCATACAATGATTAATTGAACTTTGAACAAAGCTTTGATTAATTATTTTGAAATTAGGGTTTTGTTTTCAACTTTGTAAGGATACCTTTGTACACAGTTAGGGCTTCCACTTGAGTTTGGTTCTATTTTCCTTTGATCCAACCTTGTTAAAATATTTATTCATGTGATTACTTTGATTAATATGTAACAAAATCATGTTTATTTAAGTATTTCTTTCATAAACTTTCATAAAAGTCAAACATGTCAATCTATGTTCATCCATGTCTTGTGTATATTTCCACCATATCTAGGTACTCACCATGTACATATGTGTGGCTTCACCATGATAAATATAACTATGTCTTCATCATTAACATGTTGTTACACATGTTTAATCATACTTATTTATTCATTTCATATCTTTGTTAAAAACCTGTTCAAATTTGTCTAGTTATGTTTCTCTTGACATTCATGTTCATGGGCATAAGCCTGAACTACAATTACACTGACTTCCTCTTAAGGATATGTAGGCATAAGATTGCGAGATCCTAGCAAACACACTTTTAGTTTTTCCCTTTATGTTTATACACAAAACATTAGGATCCCCTTCAACTACAACTTAGTTCAAACATTAGGTTTCCCTTGTTGAAGCTCAAACTATCAACTTAGCCTTCTCTTGGGCTTTATACAAGGAAGTTGAACTTCAAACTCAAAACTCTTCAACAAAGAGATGAGAATTCCCTTTTGAAGTCCTAAAGTCAACACACTGCTCCTTGTGGCTTCAAACGTTTAAACTTCAAGTCAAACCCCAGTCAACCTTTGGCTTCAAACTAAAAAACACATCCCCAGAGATGAGACATGAGTCATTTCTATGGAAGAGATGTATCTTCTATTTACCACAGCATTCAAACAAACATTTTGAAACTTTTTTCCATTTAAGTGATGTAACTGGCACACTTGTTGATTCAATATCTATGGTCGAGTCCTTCTATTATTATGGTACAAAAACACTTGTTTCATTTAAGTGATGTAAGTGGCACACTTGTTGATTCTATATCCAAGTCAAGGTCCTTCTCTTAATATGCAAAGACTCGTTTAAAGAAAGATGTGACATTACTTTGGATTTTCTACATCCAAGTTTAAAGCTTCTTCCCTTATTATTTTCTCAAATGTTTGTGGTGAATATGTGAGATATCTCCCTTAAGATGACAACTTGTCTCTTCTCTCAAACCAACAAACCCAATTCCATCCATTAGTAGGTGTAACTACAAACGCTCTAATTTCTTAATTTCCTTTTGAGAATACGTAGACATAAGATTCTGAGATCTTAGCGAGCATAGTAAGAAATAAAACCCTTAGGTTCTTGTACCTTTATCTTAAACCATTTCAAATTATACCACAAAAACACCAAAAAATATTTGCTATCACTCACTCAAAAACTATCAACAAATCCCCAATACACATCACATGACTAATCAACAGTAAATACAAATATATACAAGATGTTCCTATAGAATACTATAGATAATTAGGATGCTAATACCTTCCCTTTATATAACCAATCCTGATTCCCAAATCTCTTAGTGCTTTACATTGCATTGCATACACCTCACATGTTTATTTAGATTTTCCCCCTTCCCTCTATTGGGATAATTAAAAGTTCACATCTAGAAAAAAGGACGACCTCCTTCGAAAGAAGGGACCGATCCCGCTGCTACATGGAGGTGCAAGAATCAACACAAATTATAGGGATTCTGGGGTTTGAGTTCTTCATCTCTTGTATAAACAAATTTGCAAAGTTAAAAAAGTTTCTCAATTAGATTTTAGATTGAGGGCAGACGTACCCACAGCGAGGCCGATGGGGAACTGCCTAAACAAATCTTTGTGTCTCTTTATCGCTTTAATTTTCCTTAATTGTTGTTCTTGTAAAATAACGATTTCGTTGGTGTTTCGATTAATTCGATTGGAAATTGTTTTCTACTTTTTTTTAAATTGTTGTTGTTGATATAATCACAATCACTTTGATTGTGATTGTCCATTTACATCAACAAAATAAATCGAATTTCCAAACATGATCAATCACACACAAAGTGTTCGATAAATTGTTTGTGTGTATTTTTTATCGCTTTGTGTTCATTGGAAATAAGCATTACGAATAGCTTTGTATTTGATTGATCTGTGAATTGATGATTGTTGAACAATTTGTATTCATTATTATTCCAAAAGGTTTACGTTGCGCATATAGCTTTTTGTTAATAGGTTTGGTTAGACCATTCGATCTGAGTCATTTTTCCACTGCATCATATTTTGAAAACAGATTTTTGCCAAAGTGTTTGGTTGTAAAATTTGTGATCCATTCACCCCCTCTAGATCGAAGCCTATCATCTAAAAAGTGGTATCTGAGTGGTTGGTCTTGTTTGTGTTTTGCTGCAGGTGTTGTATTTATTTCAACTTTCGTTCGAATGTTCTTCTTGGAATGCAAGTTCATCCTCCGTCTTGTGTACGGTGAAGTAATACCGTTTCAACCCCATTTCTTGTTATGCACGTAAGTGTTTCTTTTACCTTTTTATTACTTATATATATATATATATATATATATATATATATATATATATATATATATATATATATATATATATATATATATATATATATATATATATATATATATATATATATATATATATATATATGTGTGTGTGTGTGTGTGTGTGTGTGTGTGTGTGTGTGTGTGTGTGTGTGTGTGTGTGTGTGTGTGTGTGTGTGATGAACTATGTGTATGATATGTGTTTACTTCCAAAAATATCAAATGTGACTATTTTTTGTTGCATTTTTCATGTTTATAGTAACTATACATAAATGCCATCATATTTCATCTTTATCTCAAAGCCATGTCATGGTTGCATGATTTTATGTTGCATGATTCAAGAAAACAAACCATCAAACCCTATCATATGCATGTGTCTCTAATCAAGTTAGTATGCATGAGTCTAACTTGAGTCATTCTTTGGTGTCTAGAGGTCCATTTGTGTCATATACTTAAAGTGTGAAGTGTTTAGGTCGACACATGTTTGAACAAGTCAGCCTATGTAAAGAAAATTAAATCTCTATGTTGACTGATTCAGTATAGGTCGGCCTATACGAATTAAAAATTTCACATTTTATAAAACATACAGTATAGGTCGGTACACCCACTCGTACAGGCCGACCTTTGACAGTTAGTGGATAAATTATTGCTTGTTTGACCAAAATTTTCATCTTTCCACTTTCATGGTTGATTCATGAATCTGTCTCCTTTGATATTCATCTTCCAGTCAACAAATGTAACTCATTTTGTGTCATTAGTTATCCACTAATGTTATTCAAGTCCTACCATCAAATCAACTTTCCACTTTCTTGCAACATAATTTATTTGCATTTCTCATTCTCTATAAATTGGCATCACCTTCTTTCATGTTCCATCCATCATATTTCTATCAAATACGCTTTAGCAATCCAAATGGCTCCCAAAATTGCGAGAAACAGAAGTGATAAGGCTTCTGCATCATCAACCATTCCGAAAACTGTGTTATCTCTGGTTTCTGACAATTACGTGGCAGAATTCATAGAGAAATTTCTCCACCGCCTTGTCATGAAATGACATGTATGGAAGCCATATGTTGTTGGATGTTTAGAAATTCTTGATGTGGCTCAACTCATTGAACACTAGAAGATAAATTTTTTTCCTGCAATTGTCACAAGACTACAATGAAGATCTTGTCCAGGTGTTCTATTCTGGATTATATGATCAAAATGGATATTCCTTCAAGTTTACCATCTGAAACAAAGTGTATGAGGTAACTGATACTATTTGGAAGAGGTTGTTTGATATCACCATTAGTGACCCTGATAATGAGGATGAACCTAATCTATTAGTAATAGACATCCATGTTCATCGGGATTTCAAGTGGAATGATCATCTCAATGAAATGCTCAAGGCTCCGAGGCCAGAAGACTTCCATGAGACTATAGCCATCAGCCAACTTAAGATGGCTCTGAGAATTCTATTGTGGCTTATTTCCCACATTCTGCGCCCCAAGAAAGTAAGATACTCTAGAGTGGATAGAAGAGAGATTTATCTTGTGTGCATCCTTATGCACAAGATTTGCATCAACTTGCCAAATTATTTTGTCTTTAGAATGTTCACCAACAAAGATTATAACAAAAGAACATCATTCTTTTACTCATCAATGATCTCAAAAATTCTAAAGTTCTTAAACATTAGTGTACCAAATCTACTACTCATCTCGCCTAACCAAATTCAAGAATTCTTCCAACATACCTTAACTAACATGAGGTAAATATGGGATGAAGAACGTCAAGCATACTATCTAAGGATGGGAAAACATGGATGGAAGGTGTACAACTTTGACGATCCTACTACTTTTGTTGATTCCACTACTAGGCAACATATTAAAGATGATGAGCCTCTTCATGATATGGATCATGTCGTTGTTCAAGAAGAAGGAAATGCTGCTAGAAACCATTCATCCATCACTTTGCTTCTTCAAAATCTGCTGCATAAACAAGATGCCCAGATGGTGCAGCTCCAGAATATGCAGGAACATATGAGGAATCAAGATGCAAATTTAGAGGCCTTTGCCTCTTTCATTACAAAGAAGCTGGTCCTCTTGAAGGAGGAAATGGATGTAAATACTGCCTCTACCATCGCAAGGGTCAATCATATGATTGCTGCCCAAAATGAAGACCACCATCACTACACAAAATTCTATGAAGAAATGTGTGATTTCTTGGACCTTCAGTTTGTAAACGATGTTCAAGGCTGGTTTCGTGAAGTGAGACCTAGAGGTCGCGGAAGGCAGTAATGAGCAGTCTTTGTATTGTCTTTTTAGTGTGTCTTAGAAATTTTTTCTTTCTTTCATGCATTCAATTTATTTCTTTTTGGTTGTTTCATGTTTTCTCATTTGATTTGATGTTTATCCTTTTGATTTATGTAATATTGTAATGCTTGAACTTTGATTAATCAAATTAACATGAGTATTGTGGTTTGTTTATTAAGCTTGTGTTCGTTACTTTATATGAGTGTACCTTTTTTTCTTTGCGAATTGCCTCTGTGTAGTATATGATATATGTAAACTATACATCTACGTGATGCTTTTAACATATTGGATTTTCTCTTTTTGAAATTTTCAAAGGGGGAGAAGAAAATGAAGATGATAATGCATAACTTTAGGGGCGCGCTATCAAGGATAATGCACAAATTCAGGCTACAACTATCAAAGGGGTGAGTTATTCCATGTATTGAAGGAAAATGCAACGGGCTACAACTACATCATTTACGTTTTCCATCGTAAAAAAGGGGGAGTATGTGAGTGATATCTACAAATTCAACTGGTTTTTGAATGATGTCAAACAAGGTAGTATATCGTAATGTTTTTGTATATTGGACGGTGTCAACCTAAATTTAGATGTGAATTTGTTACTTTAGCCTTAGGATGGATAAAAATAGTCTTTGAACAAGTTTGATAGGTCTTAGGCATGTCATATACACTTCAAAAACCAAGTTTTGTGTGTCAGCATAATTGCACATACCGACCAATACGTGTTCAGGTCGACCTATGGAAGCCTTGGCTTTAGTACAGGTCGGCACATCCAAGTTATAGGTTGGCTCCCATGCTCCAAGAATAAAGCATGTAGGCTCTGTCCATAGGTCACCTTACAAGCCGGCCTAAACACCTTCATAAGCCGACCTATGACCTTCACTGGCCAACCTATACAAATTCAAAATTGAAACTTATTTTTGCATCTTATTTTTCTTGCATTCTCTTTGCCTATTTCCTCACACACATATATTTACTCATACATGCACCTTGTTCTAGTACCAAGGGTTTTCTAGAGAGTAAAAAAACCTAAACAAAACCAGATTACAAAGTTTCTCATCATCTTCATCCCTTCTTCTATGCATACACACAATTGAACTACTCATAATCATTTTTTGATTGGGTGACCATCTAGATTAGAGTTATTAACATCCAATTAGGTTTGGTATAACCGAGAATAAAGGTTTCAGAACTTTGTGAGTTTCAAATAAGAAAACCAAGGTGGGGTTTTCCTTCAAGATCGATGTGATTTGAAGGTTTTTGACAATACCACGTCAACACAAATTCGACCGAGTGAAGGCCTTAAGACAAGGTGGTTTCCTTGCAAGGGAGTAGTGTGAGACGGAGAATTGTGTTTAGGAATATTGGGTTTTAACAAGTTGTGTGCTCGAGATAAACAGAGGATTATACACGCATTGTTGGTCACTTGATCAAGCTTTGATCAAGGGTTTAGAGGTGAAAGAATCAACACAAATCATAGGGATTTTGGGGTTTGAGTTCTTTATCTCTTGTATAAACAATTTTGTGAAGTTAAGGTTAATTGCAAGTATCTCATTTCAATTTTGGATTGAGGGTAGACGTACCCTTTATGGGGCCATTTGGGGAATTGCCTAAGCAAATCTTTGTGTCTCTTTATCGCTTTAATTTTCTTTAATTATTGTTACTGTAGGTTATCGATTCCGTTGGTGTCTTGATTAATTTGATTGTAAAATTTTCAACTTTCTTTTAAATTGTTATTATTGATATAATCACAATCACTCTGATTATGATTGACTTTTTAAATCAACAAAAAAATCGAATTTCCAAAGGTGATCAATCGCACACAAAGTGTTCGATAAATTGTTTGTGTGTATTTTTTATCGCTTTGTGTCCATTGGAAATAATCATTACGAATAGCTTTGCATGTGATTGATATGTTATTTGATAATTGTTGAACAATTTTTATTCATTATCATTCCAAAAGGTTTACGTCGCGCATATAGGTTTTAGATAGTAGGTTCGGTTAGACATTTTGATCTAGGTCTTTTTTCCGCTGAACCATATTTTTGAAAATAATTTTTTTCCAATGTTTTTGGTTGTAGAATTTGTGATCTATTCATCCCTCTATATCGAAGCCTATCGTCTAAAAATGAATTAAATGCATGATCATTTACAATCAGAGTGGGGACCTGATTCATATGAAGAACCAAATGGTGAGTTGATACCACATGAATATAGGTTGAGTTGCGTCTCTGATGGAGGGTGGGGATCGTGACGAGCATGATTTGAGTCGATGTTACATTTCACTACATAATGATTGTGCAAATGATATGTTTGTGCATTTTTGAATACCCTTGTATGGATTTGTGTGATTGGTGATTTATTGGGATATGGGTGAAATATGAATAAGTGATATTGTGGTTCATGTTTGATATGTGCATGTTTTATGATGTGTGAATCTACTTTGACTATCTTATGTACCGATTATTATTTGAACGCATTCTCACTCTCTTTTATGTTATTGCATCTGCATTTCTATGGAGTACAGACAATCGGGTACCTGGGTAGGAGCTTGATGTTTAGGATGGCGTTGTTCCCCTTTAGTTGTGTGTCAATCGAGTCTATAGTTGGAGTTGCTCTGATATGTAACCTGAGGGGAACCAAATGTTCTTTTATTTGGTTTTCTTATATTCTGTATCTTTTCTTTCTTTGGATATTGAACCACTTTTAAAACTTATTGTTTTTTAGGCTCGTTATGCTAACTATTTTATAACTTTTCTCCTTATTAAATGATTTGACCTTCAGTTATGTGGTTCATGTATGCTTTTTTGACGGGTATTACATCCATTCCATCACATGCCCATCCTCAATCAAATTAACTCGAAAAAGATCTTCCAAACACACAAGTATCACACCCTCATTTTCACCCTAACCTTAACCTTGCCTATCATAGCATTTTAATCATGTAGGCATCCCCATATGTCATAATCATTCATGTTTTGCTTTGGTTTTAAAGCTTGGGATCAAGGCATCTTGGTTTTCATCAATCAAGGAAGATGAGTTGATCTTTCAATGCAATAGACAAGAAGATATTCTACACACAATGGGTCTCTCAAGCTAAAAGGTCCTCACACACCTCAAAGTGTTTTAACAAGGTTACATGTGCACCTAGCAACAAAGGTTTCAAGAGATTGAAGGTTGATCAATGCTCATTTCTTATGGCCCTGGATTAGGGTTTCTTGGCAAATCAACCTATGGTGGAACTCTTGGGCAAAACATGTCTTCATGATTCAAATTACACCTCAAGACATCCATACAAGCATCTTGGTTTATCACAAGTCATGTCAAAAGCCTCTCAAGTGCATAGAGGAAGTTTTGGATTCATCTGGCCAAAAGTCAACTATTGCCTTCACAAAGGTCAACTCTTGGGATTCTAAGTTAAATATGAGCTTCTCAAGTCATCATCTATGATCTCATGAAGTTTGATTAAAAGAAAGTGAGTGGAATCATTTAATCAGAAGAAATTAGCAAGATTAGCGTTTGAATTTTTTTCTAACTCATGAAATATACCTAATTTGGTGTTGACTTGCCAAAGGCATAACTCACAATCTAGGAATCCATTTTCCTTGATCCAAAGATCAATTTGAATATCATTTCCCATACTACAACTTTGTCAATATGGGTAGATTCCCAAAAAGTGCATGGATTTCAAGTTATGATGGCATAAAATTGTGAAAAACAAGGTTTTGGAACTTTATAATAGAATTTTTTCTAAGTGTAGAATTTCAACTTGGAGGATGAGTTTTCAAAGCTTTCTTTCTCATGGTTCTAGGATCCAATTCAAATTTCTTGCAACATGAAAGTTGTTGGGCATCCTCCTTGATTTCTTTAGAGCACAAGAACTTTTCTATTGGAGCATCACAACTCAAGATACGTGGTTATAAAGTTAGGATGATCAAGATGTCCAACTTTTTGATGTCAACTTCAAATGCATTTTACATGGGCTTCCAAGTCTTAAATCCGTTTCATTTCAACATGAAGATTTTCCCTCTTGTTTCACACTTTCCATACATACCAATAACTCCATCATTAGATAAATTAATCTCAATTTATGGCCTTGCAAAGATGATGTTTCAAAATTCTCAAAGATCCATAACTTAGAAAATTTTCTATGTTACTTTAGACAGAATTTTGTACACAACTTCAACTCAATTTTTCTCATTGATCCAAACCTTATTTCAATTTATTTTGAACACGGATCTTGTTCCTTACACTTCAAGCTTTCTTTGGAGCACAATAACTCACCAATTAAGCCAAAATTCACCAGGTTATATTTGTTCAAAGTTGGACATATGAATTTGTTCTTAGCCATCTCATGTCATTAGTTTTGACAAAGTTTTGAATCTTTCATGCAACATGATCATAAGGCATCAAAACTACACGTATAATCTTGCCAAAAAATTGCTCAAAATGACCAAACTACTCATGTTACTTCATGCACAAGAAAAGTGGAAAGATGGAAACTTGCACCAAGCATTTTCTCACCAGACATTCTCTCACCCACCTTTCATACTCTTTTTCTGATCCTTATTTAGCTCACAAAATAACAACAACACCACCATAGCAAACTCCTGCCTCACATGCTCACACTCACATTTTCAAATTTTTGCAAAAACCATAAGCGACAAAGAAGTCTGAAGAGATAATGGTTGAGGAAAGGAATGAGGTTGCAACGATCTCGACTCCATACAAAACTATAACTATTTCTGCGCCGAGGCTGCCAACCATTATCATCACCAAATTTACTGGTCTTTTGAGACAAATTCTGGAGTTGGACCCTGTTAGGAGCAAGGTCACTATTATAATGATAGTGCTTCACAAAGGCCTCAGCTAAGTCTCTCCAACTGCGAATATTAATGGGCTCCAGCCCCATATACCACTCAAGCAAGGGTCCAGACAAGCTATCTTGAAAAAAGTGCATGAGAAATTTTTCATCATCCGAGTAAGCAGACATTTTGCGGTAATAAGAACACAAATGGACCCTTGGGCAAGTAGTTCCCTTATACTTGTCAAAGTCAGGGACTTTGAACTTCAGCAGAACTTTCAGATCTGGGATCAGCCCCAGATTGGCCATGTCTAGCCCCATGGAATTCTAATTTTCAAAAGATCTCATCTTTTCTTCAATCAGCCTAAACATTTTATCAGCCTCAGACGACAGTCCAGCACCAATGTCTCGCATAGAAAATGTGTCTTCCTGCTGGTCCTCATCCCATTGAGGAACATTGTTTCCATGCATAGCACACACCACTTCAGGGGTTCTGCCTATGTTTCCTCTGCCTGGAGGAATAACTGTTGCAGGAACAGCATGAGCATGTGGCGTACCATGACCACGAGGAGGATTAGCAGCAGTTCCTCCATGGAGTACACCATTGTTGTTAGCACGAGCAATTAATGGCTGGACCAGAGTCCTCAGTTGTTCCTGACCATTTGCCACACCCTGCATTAGCTCCATAAACTGAGCCATCCTATCCCTCATCTCTAGTATCTCAGCTTTCCTTTGTTCCATAACTCTGCGCTGATTCCCTCTTGTTGCGTAACGGTGAACTGTCTGGCCGTCTATCTTGAAACAATCTAACAAACCAACAGGGGTAAGAAAAATGGTTTCGCTGCACCTGCTATGCAAAATGCAGACATGTATATATGCATTAGGGACGTTTCCCCTTGATTCTAGTTTCTGCGCGAACAATGAGCCATAGGGAACCCAAAACTAAGCCAAACACCTCATACATACAAGAAAAGGCCCACCGGCAAAGTACAAGCATACAACTGAGTACAATAATTTACAGAAATACCTCAGCCAACAGGTCCGGTGATGGTCAATATAAACATAAGCAACAAGCTACAAAGGAAATGAAAGACATCAAGTACGACAACAAGGACGAAACTCCTCCAACAACTCCTGTGTCTCAGGATGGTCTGGTCTAACGAGTAACCCCTGAATAAGCGCCTCTCTTTGTTTAATAGTGGTCTGTAACCCCTCAGCATAGTCTTCCCAGGCTCCCTCACCAAACACTTCCTCTAGCTTGCACCTCTTCGAATTAGCCCTCAACTTGTAATCCTCCAAGGTTGTCAAAGCTTCGTTCAATCTGCAGTTACTGTCACGTCTGAGTGAAGCTTCATCTGCAATCCTCTCATCCTTCGCCCTGAGCTGAGTCTTCAGTCTAGTAATCGGCTGTTTCAACTTATCCTCATGCTCCTTGCTGTTGGAAAGAGTAGCGTTCCACTAATCATTGAACTTGGAAATCTCCAGATAAGCCCTATCCAATTCCTTCTTCTTAGAAGCGAGAACATCACTGACAGCTTTCAGATCCAAACCCAAACGTCCACAGGAACGAGTCTCCTTAGTCAAATCTGTACCCGACCTGTTCACCAGCTCAGTCTGCCTTTTAGAAGAATACACAGCCTCAATCTTCTCACTCCGGAGCTGAATGATCTCTTTCTATAACTTTTCATTAGCCTTACGAAGCTCCTCTTTCTCAGACCACAATTGGTTGTACTTCTGGATATCCATAGTGGTAGGTTCCTCAATCATCTGATGATACAGAGGCTCTACAGACGGAAAAGGCATTAGAATCTTGGTAGCTCTCTCACGAATCCAAGTTAGATAAGGGTTGTAGGCCCTACTGTTACTCTTCCCCATAAAAGCTTTCCCTTTCCTATGAATACTACTCCAAGCATTCTCAACTCTAGCCGGTACATCACCCTCCAACATTCCGGTGAGATACAGAGATTCATGTATCTCCTCTTCCTTAGGAGGATCTCTCATAGCGTACCCAAACTGTCTAACTAACAAGGATGGGTTATAATTGATGCAACATTTCCTTCCGACCAACGGGACGTTAGGAAATCCACCGCAGCTATAAACAATCTTTGTACCAAGCATATCTCTATGAAACTAGATAATATTCTTATCAGTCAATCCCATCAATCTATCTGGCCATTCTGATGTACCTTCCAGGGTAACAAACAGACCGATCTTGGGAAGATGACTAGAAAACCACCTGTACAACAAAGGAACACAGTAGGATACGTTCTTCCTTCTCCGGTTCTCATTCTTGTAGTGAACAGAATGATAAACGTCGCCCAGAAGTGTAGGTACCAGATTCCCTGAAGCAAATATGTGAAATGCATCCAAGTCTACAAAATCTGGAAGGTTAGGAAACAACATGATACCATAAATACACAGTGCTAAGATAGTGTTAAACACGATCCAACAACCATCTTTGGCGAAATGCTGAGCCTTATCAATCAAAAAAGGCAATGGAAATCCAGACACCCTAGTCCTCTTAACCACCTTCCCTGAAATCTCAGAAACATCAAGATGAAGAGCAGCAGCAAGCTTAGCCAGATCAGGCTCAGCATAAATGTGATAGAATTGCATCTAGTCTAAGATAGAAACACCCAACAACACAGAATACTCCTCTAAGGTAGGTGCCAGAACATAATCCGAAAAAGCAAAGCACCTCAACTGTGGATCATAAAACTGCAGAAGAACATAAAGGCCATCTAACTCAAACTTAGAAGCTTTACAGATGAAACTCAAGATTCTCCCATATTCTCTCCTGAAATCCTCCATCACACCAAGATCATCCAAAGAAATGAGCTTTAGCATGGGTCCTATCTATGGATTCGGGAACTTGTATAACACATTTTTCTTCAAACAAGGTTCCATGCTGACAGTGTATTAGCATACTAGAATCAAGGAGAAAAGATACACCTGCAACATAAATACATGCCAATTGAAATGAAAAATTAAAATGCAAATGCAAATATGAAAGGGGATTAAAATTGTTGTGTTGTTGATTGAGAATAACCAGCGCTCCGCTTTGACAAGAACATAGCACTGTCACTGATAGGAACCCCTTGTATTAAGAACACAGATTCATACTGCAAAGAAAACCGGGTAGTTTGAAAGTCAAAGTTTCCTGCATAACCCAATCCCTATCACTGACAAGGTTTGGCATCCTATGCGGTCATCAGCGTCACAGACTTTCGAAAAACGATGATACGTTCACCATTTCTGGTTTGGCATCCTAGTCTGACGAAGAGGCCTCACTTAGTTGATTCCCAAATGATCAGTCTCCAGAGTCGACAGTTTCCTGATACAATACCCCCTCCCGACTAATGTACAGGATAGGATACCTTTGTAGAAAACCTCGTCTGAACGCGAATTTCGTGGGGACTAATGCATGCTGAAACATATAGGTCTGTCACTACTTTCCGCTCTAATGCTAGGACTATACTCAAGCCCGGGTCCGACTTATCTCTTAGTGGAACATTCCCCCCCAACACCATAACAACACTGATATATACAATGCTTAAAATAAATTCGGGAAAATAAAGTAAAACACATAAACACACACCCAAAAGATAAACAACCAAGCGCTAGGACTGACTCGCATAGGGGATGGGAAAATGTCCCCAACAGAGTCGCTAGTTTTTGCATCGCTGCGAAGAGGGGCCGGCAAGGACAGAAGAGTCGCCACCTTTCGTTATTTATCCCAAAAGAGGGAAAGGAAACGATCAGAGAAAACCTAAAGGAAACGGGAAAAGACAAGTCATCGCAACCATGTCTCAGGTTTGGGAGTCGGTTACGCAAGGGGGAGGTATTAGCACCCCTCACGTCTGTCGTACTCGACGGGATCCACGCTTTGTTGTCTATCTAAAAGGGTGTTTACTATCTAAGCTACGGATCAGGCACAAAAGAAAAGAAAAAAGACTCGATAGAGCATCGCCGCTCTATGCCTACGTATTCCTTCGTGCAATGGGAAAGTCAGATTCAACGTAGTTCGGATGACTATGGGTAAAAGGTGGGGAAGGTTGCTCGCCAAGACATCATCGTCTTGTGCCTACGTATTCTTGTCTGGTACGAGAAATCAGAGCAAACGTAGTTCGGGTTAACAAGAACACCGGTTGGTTCAAAATATTTTAGGCCCGAGTAGGGTTAAAACTTGGATCTAGCAGTTAGGTGTACGCAGCTCGACCGTTGGAGACTTAGGCGTTACCTGTTTGCGGTAAAACCAAGAGTTAATAAAACTCTCCTTATGAAAAATATTTCCAAATTAAGATCCCGAAGGATAAAAATATTTGAAGTTTGTTTTTATGTTTTTTAGAGAAGAAGTGCATTGATTATTGTTTGTAATTCATGTTGCACTAAAGTCATTGACCTAGGAGCGAATGCGTCGCATATCGTCCAAAGGACATATGCTAAACACTCTAGATGATTGAGAGGAGGCCCCCCAATCACCATTTCCCAAGTACTTAAGGCTCGTAACGTACAACAATCCTTAACCTTTATTATGTGTTTTGAGATGAGAAGAGAAAGACACTCTAAGGGAAGACTAGGACTCAACCTAGTGATCTCATACAAAGTGCACCTATGATTGGGATAAAAGGGAATGTTACCTAATATTATCATGCATGGGATCAAGCCTAAGGTCTATCATAATCAACCTTGAATGCAAGTATGCAAACATGTAATGCACAATTAGAAGAATGAAAGTGAGGGAGGAAAAAAGTGTGGGGCAGTAGCCTCTACAAGCACATCTCAACCTCAAGCATGCATATGAGAGATGCAAAGAAGAAAGAAGAAAGAATGCACACAAAAGAGATCAAACAAGTGCACAAAAATAGGATGAAATGGGAGAAAATGAATCCTACAACCATTTGTCATCAACCACAAGCCCTAAGGCAAACCAAAAAGAAAGTTAAGAAGCCAATATCAAATGAGAGAATGGGAGGAAATGTGAGGACAACAAGGAACTCAAATGGGAAACTCAACCATAAGCCATCTCAATGATCATGCAAGCACACACGAGAGAAATCCTCAAAGAATCATCATTCATGATGTATTTCAAGTACCTCCAAAGGAGGAGCTAAGCCATCTTAAATGGGATTATAAAGTCATGGGACAGAAGCAAAGATGAGAGGAGAAGGTGCCCAAAGCAAATAAGGAAAAGAACCAAAGAGAATGCAAGAATAGGCATGGAGAAAGACCTAGGTCTTAAGCGCATTCAACACTTGAACTTCAAGTGGAAAGCCTAAAACGAAGTGCAAATCTCAACAAGAAATAAACATGTTTATGACCTAAAAATGGGCATTCAAATACCTCAACGCGTTAGAAGTTTGAATCAACAAGAATTGAGAGCTCAATGGATCCACAAGTGTCATTTCCAAAGCAAACTAGGTCAAGTACTTGTATGAACCTCCCTTAGAAGTAACTTGACTTGCAAGTCACCTCAAAAATAGGAAAAAGGTTCAAAATAATCCAAATAAAATCTCAAATTAACACCAAAGAGTTGGCAACCAGAGGCCAAAAGATCACAATCAAAGTCACTTCAAACCATCATCAAAGAATTTGATTCACAAGGATGCTCTACTTTGAAGGAGGATTATCAAGGGTCAAACAAAATGCCTTAAAAGTCAACCCAAAAATGATCAAACTAGGGGCAAAATTGTCCTAAAAAGTCATTCAACTCATTATTGAAATGAGGAATGATTTTCATTCTTTGGAGCAAAAGGATTGATCAAAAACAAAGGAAAAACAAGCAAGAAGCAAGAAATAATTCAATTAAAACCCTTCCAAAGAATAAATCCCATTTTATTTGAAAAATGATCCAAAAAATAAAATAAAAATTTCCTAAAATTAAAGGACATCCTAAAATGTCCTAACAATATTTTTGTAGGATTTTATCACTGTTGGAATGATTTTTATTGAATTAAAATCAAAACAGAATAAAAAAAAGAAAAAAAAGAATTAAATCAGGCGTGTCAAATAACAAAAATATAAGGCAAAATGATTGGGCTCAGGCTGCAGGGAGGTACCAATAGCGCTCAAAGGCCCAAAACAAAACAAACTAGAAGCATGCCAAAATGCTGCTTTCTACTAATTGAGCTGGCAGGTCAAAGCACACGCGTGCAAGTCAGCTCTAATCACAGCCGTGGATCTCGCTCGGTCAAAGATTCAAAGTACAAACGTGGCAAGCACACGTCAGCCTAACAGAAAACAAACCAGACGCCGAAACAACTGTTTCGGTCGTCTTCTCCGGTCATACCACCAGAGTTGCAGGTGCAAGATTTCACCAAATTGGACAAAATCACACATCAAATTGATCACCACGTTATGTAGATCATGAATCTACACTCCAATCTTATTTATCACTCAAGAATAAAGAGATTCGAAGCATCAAAGAATCAAGCATCAAACTGAAATTGTCATAAACACAACCCTAACCTATCAAAAATTTGCCTACACGCGTAGGACTTTAGTATGCAACAAAAATGGAGATGAACCAATGCATATTGAGTGAGAATTTTGGAGAAGAAGAATACCTAACGGAGTCTCTCCGTTGGAGCTTCTAATGGTATCAAGCTTGCGCAAAATGATCCGGATTCACTCAATGAACTTCAAGGAAGATGACTCTGGTGTTGAATTGCCTTGAATTTGCTTAAATCTGGATTTCCACATTTCACTTTTCTCTTGAATTTTCCAACTGTGTTCTTGCTCTTTCTCGACCAAAATGCACGAATGAAGCTTCAATCTTCATAAGAAGCGTTTATATTATGGATCAGAAATGATTTGGAGGCCCAATTTGGCCTGGTTATGGAGTAATCTTGAAATGCCCAAATTTGGAATATTGAGTTCATACACACGTGAGAAATGGATCCAATTCCCTTTTTTTGATTCAAATCACTTGCTGGGACTTGGAATTGATCATGTGGACTGAAATTCTCCCTTGATTTAATCTAATGATGGAGATTGAATGTGTAACTTACACTTGAAGTAACATGAAATTACATGAGTTCTAGCTTGCATAACTCAAATCCAATTTGTGCATTCTACTTAGTGTGATATTGTGACTCAAAATATGCACAAACATGGTATGAAATGATTCCAAAACCAAATCAATTTAAATCATGGCTTTAAAGTCTTTTCTCCATTGAATTTCTTCACCCATCTTCATATCCATGCCAAATCCATGACAATTTGATGCTCCGTGATGGAATTGAGATCATTTGAAGCAACTTTCATGTTGGAGAAAGTCTCATTTGAAGTGCCTAAATGGATGAGATGGACCTATAATCAAAATGACCTGTAATCTCACTTTCCCAAAATACCCCTGCCTTGTAAGCTTCATAACTTGAGTTCTACAAATGAGATGAATTACTTCTAGGACTTTTTGATAAGCTAAGATCATGAGGAACAACTTTAATTTTCATCAAAATATGAGGAGAAACATGATTCTAGGTCAAAAGTTCCTTGGAAGTTGGTTGACTGAAAATACATTCATCTGAGGACCCATAACTTGTCAGCATCATAACTTGAGTTCTAGAAACCCAATGGATGAGTTCTGGTACTCAAAAGAAATCTAAGAACATGCTCTACAAGTCTCATGTTTATGTCAAAGTGAGATTACACTTGTATATTGAGATATGTGGTCTTGAAATTAGGCACTAAATAGGGGATTTTACACTAACAAACCTCTGAAACCCTAATTTAGTAACTTCTCACACTCTTGATTCTTCTTGAATTTATCTTGAAATAACATCTTAGATGCCTCAACATAACTTTACATGACTCCAAAGTCTTATAACTAAGTCTTAATCTCTTTCAAATCCACAAAGGATCTTGCACTAGGCAGATGAAACCCTAGGTGTACAATCCTTTGATTGTAACCTCTTGCACATGATATAACAACTTGCATAAGCTCCACAATGGCTCTCAAAGCACTCAATGAGCTTCACAACATCTCATATTCATATCCATGAGCTTTTGACCTTCAGATGATCCTCAATTAGCCTCCAAGATAGGAGGTAAGCAACATACATCCATTCATTTTCTCAAAGAGCTCTGACCAGCTTCTGATGACTTGATGAGCATTCATGCTTACTTGGAACCCTTTTGCTTAGTCTTGGACCCTTTGGTAACCTTCTATTGCTATGCACACCTCTTTTGATCCCCTGTAAATGAACAATTATATGCAATGCAAATGCTAGAACAATGCAATGAAAACATAAGCTAAGTAAAGAAAAGGTTGGGAAAATTTTGGGGTACAACAGCTACCCCTATTCAAGCGACTTGGACCTGAATGAGTGAAAAGCGAAAGGCTTTCAAAAAATCAAGGTAAAAGACGGTTGAATACCAAAGAACCCAGATATTTTCCAATCGCAGAAATAAACTGCAAACTCTGATTGGGGATAAAAATCTTCGGAAATAAACTGAACTGATAGTTGCAACGGTAACAAGTGAATTGATTACCAAACTTTCGATACACAATCAGAAGAGACATCTGCTAACGTGCAAGCATTCACTAAATAAAAGCGAGCATCGAACCCTAAGGCCAAACCCACCGAAGTTGATAAACATCTTGAGAATACTCCGCTGAGGAAGAGAGAAACTTAACCAAGTAACTCTGGCAGGGAGAAAGAGAGAAATTTAACCAAATAACTCTGATTTGGGAACGCGAAGAAACTTAACCAAGTAACTCTGCTGAGGAACAAAGAGAAACTTAAACAAGTAACTCTGTTGATGACCCCATTGGGGAAAGAAGAGGAACTTAACCAAGTAACTCTGTTGGATAACCTCTAAAAAGATGAACACATCCATCAAAAATCTACGCCATGGTCTGGATACCGTATAGGCTGAAAGATGAAATTTCAAATTGCTGGAATCTAGATATACAACGAACAAAATGAGTCAATGAAATTTTCCGGAGTCTGAACACTCGACGTAATAATCGGAGCCTGAATGCTCAACAAAATAACCGGAGCCTGAACGCTCGACGAAATAACCGAATCCTGAATGCTCAACGCAATAACCGGAGCCTGAATGCTCGACGAAATAAACGAAGCCTAAATGCTTAACGAACAAAGGAATACACCACAAATATACTCAGTTGAAGTCTAGCAACACTGCTGAAGAAAATGTAAGCCAGGGTCTAGATACCACACGGGCTAACGAAAATGGTTATGGTCTGGATACCATACGGGCAGAAGAAGCAACCTTTCAAATGGTCGGAGTCTGAAAACTGAACGTAACGGACCGGAGTCTAGATACTCAGCGGAATTGGGCGGAGTCTGAATACTCAACGTAATAAACCGGAGCCTAAACGCTCAACGTAATAACCGGAGCCTGAACGCTCAACGAAATAACCGGAGCCTGAATGATCAACACAATAACCGGAGCCTGGACGCTCAATGTAAAAGCCGGAGTCTGAACACTCAACATAATAACCGGAGCCTGACTGCTCAATGTAATAACCGGAGCCTGGACGCTCAATGTAAAATCCAGAGTCTGAACACTCAACGTAATAAACCGGAGCTTGGACGCTCAACGTAAAAGTCAAAGTCTGAACACTCAACGTGATAAACCAGAGCCTGAATGCTCAACGGACGAGGAAACACACCACCAATATATTCATCAGGATTTGGATACCCAACTGACTTTACCGGGGTCTGGATACTCGACGGATAAAGCATAATAATACCAATTGTCGTGGTCTGGATACCACAAGGACAAGATGAAACACATAATCTGTCATGGTCTGGATACCATAAAGGCAAAGAGATCAAACCTCCAGAGATTCACCTAAAACAAAGAGATCACAATCTGGCCTATGTTTCACATGCATATGTTTGAAAATGGCGCAATGCTCCATACGATATGGAAATGCTACGCATTTGGAGGATGTTATGCACAGAATGCAAAATGCAACGGAACCAAACCAGCAAAATAAATTCTAAGAAGAAACCCACGATCCACCCTGTTGGGGAATCACAATTGGACTTTAGCTGGGACAGAAGCTCCGAACAACTTCTCTACTAGGGAACAAAGTTCTTACTAGAACAAGAAATTCAAATTCAGCTGGGGATCACCCAACAAGGGAAACAACATCGACCTCTGCTTGGGGATGAGTCCATAACTCGAACTCTGAGGGGATACAAAGTTACACGCTCAAACTCTGTGGGGAGACAACACCTGACATTGCCCCGCTGTTGGGAAAAGTTTCACACCTGCCCGGTGGAAAGAAATCCAGTCTCGACTCGCTGAGGAGTAAATGCATACCTGCGACCTGCGGGGATTAAATGTATACTGACCAACTGCTAGGGAGAAGTGTACACACTTACTCTGCTGGGAATATCAATCTCGACCCTCCGGGGATAGCCTTACTCTGCTAGAGACTTTGGTCTTGAATTGCGGAGAGCTAGATGTGTACCAACCAACTGCTAGGGATAAGCGTACACACTTAATTGCTCGATCTACCTGCATACAACTCTACCGGGGCTAGAGATGATCCAACTTCAATAGCTGGGGGAAAATGGTGATCGTACCGGAGATACACCTCTGACGAATTGCCCCAAGGATAATGACCCTGCAAAAATGAACAAACAGACAAGATATCCAATACAAAGGAACTATCTCATTCATCATCCGTGACATTGTTCAAATAACTTAAAGTTTTAACAATTATTGGCAAAGCCTGCAAGTTTATGTATGCACAGTTTATCAAAAACATCGCACATTTTTCGCAAACAAAACAGTAAGGCTATAGCAAAACAAAAAATTACTGAATAGTATATGTTTTATTAACAGATGGGCCTGTAAATAGGTAAGTTTTTACAACAGATGCAACCTCTGAAAAGAGGAAGCTACGCAAAAATATACAAAGATGCACAAAAATATACAGAATATCGGCAATGTGGCACATATGAACACCATAAGTTGATCCATCTGTGACTCGTATGACTTTGATGCTTCGTCTTTAGAAGAGATTAATTCAGATAAACGGCCCTCAGGTCCTCCCTCAATCCACTAAGCTCTGAAGATCACGCACAGACCGCAGTCATTTGATTTTTTAAAATCCCTAACTTTTGCGTGAATCGCCCTTTTGGGTTTTTAATTCACCGGGATACCCATTCTTGCCAAAGTCGCCTTTTCAGGTTTTCAACTTTGCGGGTTTACATCTTTTTTCTTTTATATCCCTAACTTTTGCCTGAACCCATTCTTTTTATAGTTCACTGGGATGCCCGATTTTTTCTCTGGATATTCTTTTTTCTTTCAAGTGGGTCTCTTTAAGCAAAGTATTTTTTAACTGCGTCTGCGTTCACAGGGGATAAAAAATCCTCACCATCCATGGTGGATAACAGCAAGGCTCCTCCGGAGAAGACCTTTCGCATGATGTATGGACCTTCATAATTAGGAGTCTATTTGCCCTTGTGATCTGTTTGTGGAGGGATAATCTTTTTCAGCATAAGATCACATGTCTGAAAGCTTCGAGGGCGCACCTTCTTATCGAAAGCTTTCTTCGTCTGGCTCTGATACAACCGACCATATGAAATAGACGCTAGCCTTTTCTCGTCCATCAGGCTAAGCTGATTCAATATGTTCTTTATCCATTCTGACTCATCGAGCTTGACGTCGACCAGAACTCTCAAAGAAGGAATCTCGACCTCTAATGGTAGTACAACTTCCATACCATACACCAGTGAAAAAGGAGTTGCCCTAGTTGAAGTGCGTACCGTAGTACGATATCCGTGCAAGGCAAAGGGCAACATCTCATGCCAATATTTATAGGGTACAACCATCTTCTGCACTATCTTCTTGATGTTTTTGTTGGCTGCTTCAATAGCGCCGTTCATCTTCGGACGATAGGGCGATGAGTTGTGATGCTCGATTTTGAAACTCTGGCACAGTTCCTTCATTATCTTGTTGTTCAAGTTTGGACCATTATCAGTAATGATTCTTTCAGGAACTCCGTATCTACAGATGATGTCCTTCTTGATAAATATGGCTACGACCTGCTTCGTGACATTCGCATAGGAAGCTGCTTCCACCCACTTGGTAAAGTAATCAATGGCTACCAAGATGAAACAATGTCCATTGGATGCGGTGGGCTCGATCTGGCCAATCATGTCAATGCCCCACATGGGAAAGGGCCAAGGTGACGCCATGACGTTCAGAGGACACGGCGGCACATGAATCTTGTCTGCATAAATCTGGCATTTATGGCATTTCTTTGCATATTTGAAACAATCAGATTCCATTGTCATCCAATAATACCCTGCTCGTAACAACTTTTGAGACATGGCGTGCCCGCCGACATGCGTACCAAAGGCTCCTTCGTGGACCTCTTCCTTAAGCAAGCTTGCTTCTTTCTCATCCACGCACCTTAATAACACCAAATCATAATTCCTCCTGTAGAGTACACCATCCCGATTCAGATAAAAATTGCCAAACAACCTTCTCAGAGTCTTCTTGTCCCGGGTCGACGCCCCTGGCGGATACTCTTGTTTCTTAAGAAAGTTCTGGATGTCATAAAACCATGGCTTGCCATCAGAGGCTTCCTCAATGGCAAATACAAATGCCGGCCTATCAAGGCACGAGATGACTATTCTTGGAGCATCATTCTAATAGTTCACCTTCTACATTAAGGATAACGTTGCCAGAGCGTCTGCCATCTGGTTCTCCGCTCTTGGCACGTGATGGAACTCTACACGATCAAAGAATGGCAATAGCCTCCTAGCATAGTTCATGTAAGGAATCAGATTGGGTTGCCTGGTCTCCCATTCTCCTTTGATTTGATTTAAAACTAACGCTGAATCGCCGTACACATCTAGGTTCTTGATCCTCAGATCGATGGCTTCTTCCAACCCCATGATACACGCTTCATACTCTGCTTCATTTTTAGTGCAAGGAAATGTCAACCTGGCAGTGAATGGTATATGAGAACCCTGGGGAGTCGTGATGATTGCCCCAATTCCACTACCTTACAAGTTAACAACACCATCAAATATCATCTGCCACTGGGAGCCCAGCTCAGGACCTTCGTTAGGCAACAGTTCATCACAATCTTTCATCTTCAGATACATGACGTCTTTGTCAGGAAAATCAAACTTCACCGATTGATAGTCTTTGATCGGCTGTTCAGCGAGATACTCTGACAGAACACTCCCCTTGATAGCTTTTTGAGAAACATATTGGATATCGTACTCTGTCAGTACCATCTGCCACCTGGAAATTCTCCTGGAAAGTGCTTGCTTTTTGAAGACATATTTAATCGGATCCATCTTTGAAATCAGCATGGTTGTATGGTTAAAAATATATTGCCTCAAATATTTGGCAGCCCATGCGAGTGCGCAACACGTTTTCTCCAACATCGAGTACCGAGACTCACAATCTGTGAACTTTTTACTCAGATAGTATATTGCATGCTCTTTTCTTTCAGTCTAGTCGTGCTGACTGAGAACACAACCCATACTGTTCTCAAGAACCGTTAGATACATTATCAAAGGTCTTCCGGCGACTGGGGGTATCAGTATCGGAGGTTCCTATAAATATTCTTTTATCTTATCAAATGCCCTTTGGCAATTTTCATTCCAGACTATCGCCTGATCTTTCTTTAGCAATTTGAACATTGGTTCGCACGTGGCCGTGAGATGAGATATGAACCAAGCAATGTAGTTCAATCTCCCTAAGAAACCACAAACCTCTTTTTCCGTTTTCGGCGCTGGCATATTCTGTATAGCTTTTATTTTCACAGGATCGACCTCTATTCCTTTTTCACTAACAATGAGCCCCAACAGCTTTCCTGGCCTGACCTCGAAAGTACACTTGTTAGGGTTCAACCTCAACCTAAATTTCCTGAGCCTCTCAAACAGCTTCAACAAATTGACCAGATGTTCCTCCTTCGTTTGCGACTTTGCTATCATGTCATTAACATAGACTTCAATCTCATGATGAATCATATCATGAAACAAAGTGACCATAGCCCGCTGGTAGGTTGCCCCTGTGTTTTTCAACCCAAAAGGCATTACCTTATAACAGAAAGTCCCCCACGACGTGATAAACGTCGTTTTCTCCATATCCTCCGGTGCCATCTTGATTTGGTTATAACGGGAAAAACCGTCCATGAAGGAAAACACGGAATATTGAGCTGTATTATCAACCAATATGTCAATGTGGAGGAGCGTGAAATCATCCTTCAGGCTCGCCTTATTCAAATCTCTGTAATTAACACACATCCGTACCTTGCCATCTTTCTTAGGCACAGGCACGATGTTGGCGACCCGTGGAGGGTAAGTTGTAAAGGCTAAAAATCCTGCGTCCAGCTGCTTCTGGACTTCTTCCTTGATTTTCACAGCCATATCGGGTCTCGTACGCTTGAGCTTCTACTTGACTGGCGGACACTCTTCATGCAACGGCAAGTGATGAACCACGATGTTTGTGTCAAGCCTGAGCATGTCTTAGTATGACCAAGCAAAGATATCATTATACTCACGGAGCATCTCAACCAATCTTTGCTTGATGTCACTCTACAGCGCAGTCCCTATCTGAACATTCCTCACAACTTCCTCAAGACCCAAGTTAATAACCTCAATTTCCTCCTGATGAAGCAGAATAACCTTTTCTTCCTTTCTAAAAAGTCTAGCTAGCTCTTCTGGTAAGTCTTCATCTTCATCAATCTCTTCTTTGGCTTGAAATATCAGATTGTGAAGTCGAAGCGAGTCATAGATGGCTCTGGCGCGGTGTCATCTGCAATGTGAATCCTGCAATGATAATGGTTAAATGCTTAAAATGATATGCAAAACAAGCACAAAGCCACATTGCCATTTTATTGTTAAACATAAAACATGAAAAACAAGGATCACAATATTTGAATGCATAAAAACGCCCTTTGATTAATTGAAAAAGATTGTGTAAGCATAAACAATAAGGCCCTGAAGATAAGAACCATTATGCTCCGGGTAGAACATAGGATTGTACAATAATCAGAAAAATAAAGTATTACTCTTCTGTTGTCACATGAATGAATTCCTAGATAGACCAGTTGTTGAGGCTTTGTCCTGGAATGCACGGCCTAATCCACGAGTCCATATCGCAGTCGCTATCCCCGCCTTCATCTGAAACAGCGTTGATCCGTTCGAAGATAACCCCACCCTTGGTAAACTGTACCAGCCCTTTGTAGCGCGGCGCGCTCTGTGAGGATGACGAAGAAGATGGGTGATATCCCAGACCAAACTTATCTGGCTTATGGGGAATATCCAACACTTGACCCCAACCTGGTGCTGCCCCGGTCTGCACTGCTACTTGGGCCTCCTTGAAGGATGACATGGCCACTTCGAGCGCTTTGCTCACAGCAGACACTTTGTCTTTAACATGTACCGTCTCAAAGGCTTGACAAAGAGTCTTATGGATTTCACCATCCACCTCAACATACTTAAACAAAGACAAATGAATGATCATTATATCTTCCTCTCCACATACAGTGACAACGCTGCCACCCACCATATACTTGAGCTTCTAGTGCAGCGTGGAAGTTACGGCTCCCGCCAAGTGAATCCATGGACAGCCCAACAAACAGCTATAGGCTGGCTGAATGTCCATAATATAGAATATCGCATCAAATACTTTAGGACCCACCTGAATAGGCAATGTCAGCTCTCCAAACACAGATCTTATCAAAAGCACATACTACCAAGTCACTTGGCGTACACGTTATACCCCGAGTATCCAGTTTCATTAGTGCATTTTTCGGAAGCACATTCAAAGACGATCCTGTATCTACCAACACATGAGAGAGGACGGCTCCACGAAATTCAATTGAACTGTGCAACGCAAAATTATGATTCCTGCCCCTCGGGGTTAAATCCAAGTCCGTGTAACCTAGCCCATTTCCTGAATTGACGTGCGCTACAACCCCTTCAAGTTGGTTAACCGATATCTCTTGTGGCACGTAAGAAATATTCAATATCCTCAACAACGCATTCCGGTGCGCTTCTAAACATAGCAACAATGACAGAATAGAGATTTTAGAGGGAGTCTGTTGCAAGTGATCCACTATCTTGTAATCACTCTTTCTTATCAATCTCTTGAATTCCTCTGCTTCCTTCTCTAAAGAACTCTTCTCTCCAGCCTGAGACGTTTCTTCCACCACAACTTTCTTCCCCTTATCCACTCTGCCAGCGACCATTTCAGGTGACGAGAACACTCTTCCGCTTCGAGTGATTCCCCCAGCTCCAACTAGATTATCCACAGAATTAGTCGGCAAGCTCTTCAATTCTTGTTTCTTCCCATTACAATATACCTCCGCTCCGTAGTTCCACAGAATTTCTTTGGTACTCTCATACGGCACATGCCCAGCTTTGGCGATGATAATTGTTGGCGGCCTCGGTGCAGAAATAGTTATAGTTTTGTATGGAATCAAGATCGTTGCAACCTCATTCCTTTCCTCAACCATTATCTCTTTAGACTTCTTCTCGGCAATCCGGTCAAACTACAACATTCCATCACTCATCATACCCTGAATACAGCTTTTCAGCTTTGCACATCCCTCAGAATGACTCAAACATTCAGCACATGATTCATTACAGCTCGGGAATATCCCTCCCTTCAATAACCTCTCCTTCACAAAGCCCAACGGCTTCTTCAAATCATTGACATTAGTTATCAGATCTAAACTCTCGTCTTCAATGATTGCATTGACTCCGGCTGCCCCATGGTTGGGCATGGGGTTCTGCACGATGTTGAGAGCATCGTGAGAAACATTTATTGCCTTTCTATCCTCCAAATCCTGAACTTTATGTTTAAAGGCCTTGCAGTTATCAATGTTGTGCCCAGGTGCCCCGGAATGGAAGTCACAACGAGCGTTTGCATCATAACTGGGTGGAGGTGCTCCCGTCAGAGGAGCTAAAGTTCTCTTTTGGATTAACTGTAGTTATAGCAGATGCTGAAGCAGTTGGGAATAAGGCATTGGAGGTGTTTCAAATTGTCTATTTGATGTCCGACCCCAATCCTGAAATCTTCTATAACCCTGTTGATTATGCTGTTACTGTGGTTGTTGTTGTTGATGTTGAGGAACGACTGAAATTGTGATACTAGTAACCTGCTACTGCTGACGATAAGATGAACATTGATTTCTACCTCTACCGCGAGAGCTAGACACTGCATTAGTCTCGCCTCCACGCTTCTTATTTCCAAACACCTTCTTACCTCCTCCTCCAGCTGAGGACACTTCATCAGATTGGATTTTTCCTAGCTTTATACCGTTTAATACTCTCTCCCCAGTGATGATCAAGTCAGAAAAGCTACCGGACATGCTACTGATAAGCTTCTCATAATAGACACCAGGCAAAGTAGCCACGAACATATCAATCAGCTCACGCTCAACCATCGGAGGCTGCACTCTTGCTGCTAGTTCGCGCCACCTCTGAGCGTATTCCTTAAAGCATTCATCGGTCTTTTGAGACAAATTCTGGAGTTGGACCTTGTTAGGAGAAAGGTCACTATCATACTGATAGTGCTTCACAAAGGCTTCAGCTAAGTCTCACCAACTGCGGATATTTACAGGCTCCATCCCCATATACCACTCAAGCGAGGGTCCAGACAAGCTATCTTGAAAAAAGTGCATGAGCAATTTTTCGTCATCCGAGTAAGCAGACATTTTGCGGTAATAAGAATACAAATGGACCCTTAGGCAAGTAGTTCCTTTATACGTGTCAAAGTCAGGGACTTTGAACTTCAGCGTAACTTTCAGATCTGGGATCAGCCCTAGATTGGCCATGTCTAGCCCCATGGAATCCTGATTTTCAAAAGATATCATCTTTTCTTTAATCAGCCTAAACCTTTTATCAGCCTCAGACGGAAGTCCATCACCAATGTCTCTCATAGAAAATGCGTCTTCCTATTGGTCCTCATCCCATTGAGGAACATTGTTGCCATGCATAGCACACACCACTTCAGGGATTCCGCCTACGTTGCCTTCGCCTGGAGGGATAACTATTGTAGGAACAACATGAGCATGTGGCGTACCATCACCACGAGGAGGATTAGCAGCAATTCCTCTGTGGAGTACACCATTGTTGTCAACACGAGTAATCAATGGCTGGACCAGAGTCCTCAGTTGTTCCTGGCCATTTGCCACACCCTGCATTAGCTCCATAAACTGAGGCATCATGTCCCTCATCTCCTGCATCTCATCTTTCCTTTGTTCCATAACTTTGCGCTGATTCCCTCTTGTTGCGTAACGGTGAACTGTCTGGCCGTCTATCCTAAAACAATCTAACAAACCAACAGGGGTAAGAAAAATGGTTCTGCTGCACCTGCTATGCAAAAATGCTATGCAAAATGCAGACATATATATATATATATATATATATATATATATATATATATATATATATATATATATATATATATATATATATATATATATATATATATATATATGCATTAGGGACGTTTCCCCTTGATTCTAGTTTCTGCACAAACAACGAGCCATAGGGATCCCAAAACTAAGCCAAACACCTCATACATACAAGAAAAGGCCCACCGACAAAGTACAAGCATACAACTGAGTACAAAAAATCGACAGAAAGACCTCAGCCAACAGGTCTGGTGATGGTCAATATAAACATAAGCAACAAGCTACAAAGGAAATGAAAGACATCAAGTACGACAACGAGCACGAAACTCCTCCAACAGCTCCTGTGTCTCAGGATGGTCTGGTCTGACGAGTAACCCCTGAATGAGCGCCTCTCTTTATTTGATAGTGGTTTGTAACCCCTCAGCATAGTCTTCCCAGGCTCCCTCACCACAGACTTCCTCTAGCTTGCACCTCTTCGAATCAGCCCTCAGCTTGTAATCCTTCAAGGTTGTCAAAGCTTCGTTCGATCTGTAGTTACTGTTACGTCTGAGTGAAGCTTCATCTTCAATCCTCTCATCTTTTGCCCTGAGCTGAGTCTTCAGTCTGGTAATCTGCTGTTTCAACTTATCCTCACGCTCCTTGTTGTTGGAAAGAGTAGTGTTCCACTGATCATTGAACTTGGAAATCTCCAGATAAGCCCTATCCAAGTCCTTCTTCTTAGAAGCGAGAACATCACTAACGGCTTTCAGATCCAAACCCAAATGTCCACGGGAACGAGTCTCCTTAGTCAAATCTGTACCCAACCTGTTCACCAGCTCAGTCTGCCTCTTAGAAGAATACACAGCTTCAATCTTCTCACTCCGGAGCTGAATGATCTCTTTCGCTAACTCTTCTTTAGCCTTCCGAAGCTCCTCTTTCTCAGACCACAACTGGTTGTACTTCTGGATATCCACAGTGGTAGGTTCCTTAATCATCAGAGGATACAGAGGCTCTACAGACGAAAAAGGCATCAAAAACTTAGTAGCTCTCTCACGAATCCAAGTTAGATAAGGGTTGTAGGCCCTACTGTTACTCTTCCCCAGAAACGCTTTCCCTTTCCTATGAATACTACTCCAAGAAATCTCAACTCTAGCCAGTACATCACCCTCCAACAATTCGGTGAGATACAGAGATTCCTGTATCTCCTCTTCCTTAGGAGGATCTCTCAGAGCGTACCCAAACTATCTAACCAACAAGGATGGGTTATAATTGATGCAACCTTTCCTTCTGACCAATGGGACGTTAGGAAATCCACCGCAGTTATAAACAATCTTTGTACCAAGCATATCTCTATCAAACCAAATAATATTCTCAGCAGTCAATCCCATCAGTCTATCTGGCCATTCTGATGTACCTGCCAGGGTAACAAACGGACCAGTCTTGGAAAGATGACTAGAAAACCACCTGTACAACAAAGGAACACAGCAGGATACGTTCTTCCCTCTCCGGTTCTCATCCCTGAATCAAATATGTGAAATACATCCAAGTCTACAAAATCTGGAAAGTTAGGAAATAGCATGATACCATAAATACACATTGCTAAGATAACATTAAACACGATCAAACAACTATATTTGGCGAACTTCTGAGCCTTATCAATCAAAAAGGGCAATGGAATTCCAAACACCCTAGTCCTCTTAACCACCTTCCTTGAAATCTCAGAAACATTAAGATGAAGGGCAGCAGCAAGCTTAGCCAGATCAGGCTCATCATCAATGTGATAGAATGGCATCTGGTCTAAGATAGAAACACCCAACAACACAGAATACTCATCTAAGGTAGGTGCCAGAACATAATCCGGAAAAGCAAAGCACCTTAGCTGTGGATCATAAAACTGCAGAAGAGCATAAAGGCCATCTAAATCAAACTTAGAAGCTTTACAGATGAAACTCAAGATTCTCCCATATTCTCTCTTGAAATCCTCCATCACACCACGATCAGCCAAAGAAATGAGCTTTAGCAAGGGTCCTATCTTTGGATTCGGGAACTTGTATAACACAGTTTTCTTCAAACAAGGTTTCATGCTGATAGTGTATTAGCAGACTAGAATCAAGGAGAAAAGATACACCTGAAACATAAGTACATGTCAATGAATATGCAAATGCAAATGTGACAGGGGATCAAAATTGATGTGCTGTTGATCGAGAATAACCAGCGTTCTGCTTTGACAAAAACATAGCAATATCAATGATAGGAACCCCTTGTATCAAGAACACAGATTCATACTGCAAAGAAAACTGGGAAGTCTAAAAGTCAAAGTTTCCTGCATAACCCAATCCCTCTCACAGGTATGGACCTATCACTGACAAGGTTTGGCATCCTATGCGGTCATCATCGTCATAGACTTTCGAAAAACGATGATACGTTCACCATTTCTGGTTTGGCATCATAGTATGACGAAGAGGCCTCACTTAGCTAATTCCCAAATGATCGGTCTCCAGAGTCGACAGTTTCCTGATCCAATACCCCCTCCCGACTAATGTGCAGGATAGGATACCTTAACAAAAAATCTCATCTGAACGCGAATTTCATGGGGACTAATGCATGTTGAAACATACAGGTCTGTCACTACTTTCCACTCTAATACTAGGAGTATACTCAAGCCCGGGTCCGGCTTATCTCTCAGTGGAACATTCCCCCCAACAGCACAGTAACACTAATATATACAATGCTCAAAATAAATGCGGGAAAATAAAGTACAACACATAAACACACACCCAAAAGATAAACAACCAAGCACTAGGATTGACTCGCATAGGGGATGGGAAAATGTCCCCAGCAGAGTCACCAGTTGTCGCATCGCTGCGAAGAGGGGCTAGCAAGGACAGAAGAGTCGCCACCTTTCGTTATTTATCCCAAAAGAGGGAAAGGAAACAATCAGAGAAAACCTAACAGAAACGGGAAAAGACAGGTCATCACAACCATGTCTCAGGTTTGGGAGTCAGTTATGCAAGGGGAAGGTATTAGTAACCCTCACGTCCGTCGTACTCGACAGGATCCACGCTTTGTTGTCTATCTAAAAGGGTGTTTACTATTTAAGCTATGGCTCAAGGACAAAAGAAAAGAAAAAAGACTCGATAGAGCATTGCCGCTCTATGCCTACGTATTCCCACATGCAATGGGAAAGCCAGAGTCAATGTAGTTCGGCTAACTATGGGTGAAAGGTGGGGAAGGTTGCTCGCCAAGACATCATCGTTTTGTGCCTACATATTTTCTTCTGGCACGAGAAATCAGAGCAAATGTAGTTCGGGTTAACAAGAACACCGGTTGGTTCAAAATGTTTTAGGCCCAAGTAGGGTTAAAACTTAGTTCTAGCAATTAGGTGTACGCATCTCGATCGTTGGAGACTTAGGCGTTACCTGTTTGCAGTAGAACCAAGAGTTAACAAAACTCTCCTTATGAAAAAGGTTTTCAAATTAAGATCCCGAAGGATAAAAATATTTGAAGTTTGTTTTTGTGTTTTTTAGAGAAGAAGTGCATTGATTATTGTTTGTAATTCATGTTGCACTAAAGTCTATGACCTAGGAGTGAATGCGTCGCATATCGTCCAAAGGGAATATGCTAAACACTCTAGATAATTGAGAGGAGGCCCCCAATCACCATTTCCCAAGTACTTAAGGCTCGTAACGTACAACAATCTTTAACCTTTATTATGTGTTTTGAAAGTGTTTTGAGATGAGAAGAGAAAGACACTCTAAGTGGAGACTAAGACTCAACCTAGTGTTCTCATACAAAGTGCGTCTATAATTGGGATAAAAGGGAATGCTACCTAATGTTATCATGCATGGGTTCAAGCCTAAGGTCTATCATAATCAACCTTGAATAAGGAAGATTAGAGACCCTAGGGGAACATGGCAAAGATGAAAGAAGAAGAAGAAGAAGGAAGCACGGAATAAGAAAGATGCAAGTATGCAAACATGTAATGCACAATTAGAAGAATGAAAGTGAGGGAGGAAAAAAGTGTGGGGAAGTAGCCTCCACAAGCAAATCTCAACCTCAAGCATGCATATGAGAGATGTAAAGAAGAAAGAAGAAAGAATGCACACAAAAGAGATTAAACAAGTGCACAAAAATGGGATGAAATGGGAGAAAATGAATCCTACAACCATTTGTCATCAACCACAAGCCCTAAGGCAAACCAAAAAGAAAGAGAAGAAGCCATGATCAAATGAGAGAATGGGAGGAAATGTGAGGACAGAAAGGAACTCAAATGGGCAACTCAACCATAAGCCATCTCAATGATCATGCAAGCACACACAAGAGAAATCCTCAAAGAATCATCATTCATGATGTGTTTCAAGTACCTCCAAAGAAGGGGCTAAGCCAACTTAAATGGGATTATAAAGTCATGGGACAGAAGCAAATATGAGAGGAGAAGGTGCCTAAAGCAAAGAAGGAAAAACACCAAAGAGAATGCAAGAATAGGCATGGAGAAAGACATAGGTCTTAAGCACATTCAGCACTTGAACTTCAAGTGGAAAGCCTAAAAAGAAGTGCAAATATCAACAAGAAATAAACAAGTTTATGACCTAAAATTGAGCATTCAAATACCTCAACTTGTTAGAAGTATGAATCAATAAGAATTGAGAGCTCAATGGATCCACAAGTGTCATTTCCAAAGCAAACTAGGTCAAGTACTTGTATGAACCTCCCTTAGAAGTAACTTGCCTTGCAAGTCACCTCAAAACAATCCAAATAAAATCTAAAATTAACACCAAAGAATTGGCAACCAGAGGCCAAAAGATCACAATCAAAGTCACTTCAAAGCTTCATCAAAGAATTTGATTCACAAGGATGTTCCACTTTGAAGGAGGATTGTCGAGGGTCAAACAAAATGACTTCAATGTCAACCCAAAAATGATCAAACCAGGGGAAAAATTGTCCTAAAAAATCATTCAACTCATTATTGAAATGAGGAATGATTTTCATTCATTGGAGCAAAAGGATTGATCAAAAACAAAGCAAAAACTAGCAAGAAGCAAGAAATAATTCAATTAAAACCCTTCCAAAGAATAAAACCTATTTTAATTGAAAAATAATCCAAAAAATAAAATAAAAATTTCCTAAAATTAAAGGACATCGTAAAATGTCCTAACAATATTTTTGTAGGATTTTATCATTGTTGGAAGGATTTTTATTGAATTAAAATCAAAACAGAATAAGAAATAAAAAGAAAAAAATAGAATTAAATCAGGTGTGTCAAATAGCAAAAATACAAGGCAAAATGATTGGGCTCAGGCTGCAGGGAGGTTCCAATAGTTCAAAGGCCCAAAACAAAACAAACTAGCAGCATGCCAAAACGCTGCTTTCTACTAATTGAGTTGGCAGGTCAAAGCACACGCGTGCAAGTCAGGTCTAATCACAGCCGTGGATCTCACTCGGTCAAAGATTAAAAGTACAAACGTAGCAAGCACACGTCAGCCTAACAGAAAACAAACCAGACGCCAGAACAACTATTCTGGTTGCAGGTGCAAGACTTCACCAAATTGGACAAAATCACACATCAAATTGATCGCCACGTTATGTAGATCATGAATCTACACTCCAATATTATTTATCACTCAAGAATAAAGAGATTCGAAGCATCAAAGAATCAAGCATCAAACTGAAATTGCCATAAACACAACCCTAACCTATCCAAAATTTGCCTACACACATAGGACTTTAGTATGCAACAAAAAAGGAGATGAATCAATGCATATTGAGTGATATTTTTGGAGAAGAATAATACCTAATGGAGTCTCTCCTTTGGAGCTTCTAATGGTATCAAGCTTGCGCAACATGCTCCAGATTCACTCAATAAACTTCAAGGAAGATGATTTGGTGTTGAATTGCCTTGAATTTGCTTAAATCTGGATTTTCACTTTTCACTTTTCTCTTGAATTCTCCAACTGTGTTCTTGCTCTTTCTCCACCAAAATGCACGAATGAAGCTTCAATCTTCATTAGAAGCTTTTATATTATGGATCAGAAATGATTTGGAGGCCCAATTTGGCCTGATTATGGAGTAATCTTGAAATGCCCAAATTTGGAATGTTGATTTCATACACACGTGTGAAATGGCTCCAATTCCCTTATTTTTGATTCAAATCACTTGCTAGGACTTGGAATAGATCATGTGGACTGAAATTCTCCCTTGATTTAATCTAATAATGGAGATTGAATGTGTAACTTACACTTGAAGTAACATGAAATTACATGAGTTCTAGCTTGCATAACTCAAATCCAATTTGTGCATTCTACTTAGTGTGATATTGTGACTCAAAATATGCACAAACAAGGTATGAAATGATTCCAAAACCAAATCAATTTAAATCATGGCTTTACAGTCTTTTCTCCATTGAATTTCTTCACCCATCTTCATATCCATGCAAAATCCATGACAATTTGATGCTCCGTGATGGAATTGAGATCATTTGAAGAAACTTTCATGTTGGAGAAAGTCTCCTTTGAAGTGCCTAAATGGATGAGATGGACCTATAATCAAAATGACCTGTAATCTCACTTTCCCAAAATACCCCTGCCTTGCAAGCTTCATAACCCCCAAGTAATTCTACTGACAACCGTATGGAATACTAATTATAACTATAATCCTCGCATCCTAGCCCTTAAGATTTAGCTGAACGTGGTAAGGTAAATAGGCATGGAAAATAAAGTGCGAGTAAATAAATAAATAAAGTGCGGTGCGAGAAATAAATGGTGCGGGAAATAAAGGCGGGTAAATAAATAAAATGCAATAAATAGACAGAAACCTACTCTAAACTAGAGGCTTTAAAATCTTGTACAACGGGAAGTAAAAAGCGGAAATAAAATGGCGGCAGGTTTAACTTCTACCCAAGTGCTCTAAACTCGATTACAGACTCGATTACACAGTGTAATAACCCCTCGATGTGAGAAGTTTATTACTCTACAATAGGTGAAATTTATGGCTTGAGTTCTGTTCTCAAAGCTTGGATGGTTTGAAATGAATTAGAACTCTTCTATATATAGGGGCAGGAAAGTACAGGTAAAGACAGGAATGCCCCCAACTCCTTTTGGGAGGGAAACATCTGTGTGAAGGTGGCACCCGCCACCTCCTTGTGGCGCCCGCCACATGTACTAGGGTGGAAAGAAGTGGGAGACGTGGCAGTTGTCAGCAGTTGGCTTGCATCTAATGTGTGGCGTCCGCCATGGTGGAAGCCATGTGTACA
>OZ012741.1:559804043-559885681 GCA_963859935.3 Lathyrus sativus
CGAGAATGTCTCCTTCTTCGTAGAGTTTTAATCTCTGCCCCTTTACAACGAATGGGCTACATGACTGGTTTTTGGATCTCGGTTTCTCCTGATTGTAAAACTTTAATAACTGTAAAGGGACTTGTCTATCTTGAACGGAGCTTGCCCAGGAAAGAGTCGTAATCTAGAGTTGAACAGGAGAACATGGTCTCCCACGTGAAAGTTTTTATTTACGATTTTCTTGTTGTGCCAGGCTTTGGTTCTTTCTCTATAGATAATGGCATTTTCATAGGCGGATTGGCAGAGTTCTTCTGGTTTATGTAAATCAAGGATGCGGTTTTGTCCAACAGTTAAATAGTCAAATTTTAGGGTTTTTATGGCCCAATAGGCTCTGTGTTCTAGTTCAAAGGGGAGATGACAAGATTTTCCATAGACTAGTTGGTAAGGGGGTTGTTCTAATAGGGGTTTTGAAGGCAGTTTTGTAGGCCCATAGTGCATCCTGCAGCTTTTGAGACCAATCTTTTCTTGATATAGAGACCGTATTTTCTAAGATTTGTTTTATTTCTCTATTGGATACTTCTACTTGGCCACTAGTCTGTGGGTGATAAGGTGTTGCTATCCTATGCTTAACTCCATATTTTCTTAAAAGTTTTTCGAAAATTATTGATATAAAATGGGATCCACCGTCCCCTGATAATAACACGGGGGGTTCCGAATCTAGGGAAAATACAATTCTTAAACAACTTAATGACTAACAACGGGTGTCGTTGGTGAGGGAGGCTATGGCCTCGATCCATTTGGATAAATAATCGACTGCAACTAAGATGAATTTGTTTCCTAAGGAAGACGAAAAAAGGTCCCATAAAGTCTATGCCCCAAACATCAAAGAGTTCCACCTCTTGAATGTTTCTTAAAGGCATTTCGTCACGTCTTGAGATGTTTCCAGTGCGCTGGCACCCGGTCACACTTGGCTATATAGGTGTGTATATCACGCCACATTGTTGGCCAAAATAGGCCTGCTCTAAGAATCTTGGCGTGAGTTTTAGATGTATTTTGAGTGTCCTCCATAAGATGCAGAGTGACAGTGTTCTATTATCTTTCTCACTTCTTCTTCTGGGACGCAACGACGAAAAATACCGTCAGTTCCCCTCTTAAAAAAGATCGGCTCATCCCAATAGAAGTGTCTTACGTTGCTAAAGAACTTCTTTCTCTGCTGGTAGTTAAAATCAGGAGGTTGTTGCACCCCAAAATTTGCTCAACCTTTTCTTACATGGTTTATTGTTTCATTTGCATTAACATTTGCATAGTTATATCATTTGCATATCATGATATCATTCATATGGAAGGGGGATCAAGTGTGATTCTTATCAAGGAGAAACCTATCAAGAAGTCTCATTCAAGATTGAGAAGTTATCAAGGTCATCAGGAGGTCATTTGAGTGCCTAAGAGTTTAGATGCTTGCATGAAGATTTTCTCCTAGCTTGAGGATCAATTGAAGACCATCAGAGGGATGTGAAGTGTTGAATATGAGAAGAGGATGTGTATGGAGCTCATAGAATGCCTAGAGGTCCATGGGAGAGCTCAATCAAGTCATTGTGTCAAATGCAGGAGTCACAGTTGAAGTGCAAGCAATTAGGGTTTTCATCTGGGTCAATCCTAGGTCAACTGTGCAATTGAAGGGTATCAAAGCCTAATTTTAGGTCATGGAGTTCATGAAATGATATGATGAGACATTTGTGGTGTTGTTCCAAGATCAAGTCAAGAAGAGTCAAGAGTGTGGGAAGTTGCTAAATTAGGGTTTCAGTGTAAAATCCCTTATTTAGTGCCAAACTTCAAGACCACATAAGTCCAAATAAAAGTTTAAAATGGATCTTTGGCCAGAATGAAACTTGTAGAGCATCTCAATACTTTTAATTTGGGGTACTATAAGTACTCAAGGGGATTTATAGAACTCAAGTTATGGTCCAGGACAAGCTACAAGTCCTCAGATGCTTCTGAAATTTGTCTGTGAAAATCATCTGACTTCAAAGCCATATTTTACCTAGAAGGAGGTTTCACTTGAACTTTTTGCCAACATGAAATTTGTTCCTCATGATCTTAGATTTCTAAATTGTACTATAAGTCTTCCATCTGATTTGTAGAACTCAAGTTATGAGGTTTACAAGTCAGGGGTATTTTTGGGAAAGTGAGATTATAGGCCATTTTCAATCATATGTCAAAATCTCCAACTTGCAACGTGTCAAATAGATTTTTGTTCAACATGAAACTTGTCCAAAATGTGGTTTTTAGTCTAACCAAGAAGTCATGATGGATTGATTGGGCTCATAGTAAGACTTGGTTTGAAATGGCTTGAAAAAGAAAGTTTTAAAAGGATTAAAAGTTGGAAAATTCAAATAATTGGTTAAGTGACCAAAATATGCCAAATAAGTACTCATTTTGATTGGAAATTTCATTTTAAACACAATGACATTGGTGGATTTTTGAGTTTAGGTCAATTTTCACAAGTTACAATGGTGTTGCTTCATGTGTGCAAGTTACACATCCAAATTCTTCACCAAGGCAATTCAAGCTTTCTTTCGGATCTAAATTCATTCACAAGGGATTTTTCAAGTGATTAGAAGACTCTAGAACAATTTCCATGGCCAGAATACACGACTGTCCCATGGCATTTGGAGAAAAAATCAGAATTGGTGAATTGCTGGATTGGGCCTCATTCAAGCTTCAAAAGCCCACAAACTCACTCTATATAAGCATATCATTGATTCCATACTCAGGTTGGAGCTCATTTGGTGGTGGAAGTTGAGATTGCATTTGAATTTTCAAGGGAGCAAGTGAGAATCGGGTTTTCATTTCCAAGCTAGTTCAGAGCAAATTGAAGGTTGAAGATTCTTCCTCTTGCATCACTGATCGTGTCTGGAGAGTTTTGAAGCAAGGAACAAGCTCTAGCTACCTCTGTTAGTGGATCTATACCAGGTTAGTAAACTTCAAAATTTCTCTTGATCTAGGAAGATGTAGATCAATTTACATATGTGGTTAGGATCTAGTTAAGGAGTAGATCGTTTATGGACAGAATTTTGGACAATTAGAGACAAATTTAGGTGACATATGATTTGTATTTGAGCACGGTTTGACCTGATCTTAAGGCTAGAACACGATTTGGATAGATCAGAGTGATGTATGGAGCATGAGGATCAATACTATGGTTTTAGATTTGGAATTGGTGATGATCAATTTGGTTATGATTTCTGAACTTTGATGCGAATTTTGAATCCTGTTGAGAGTTAGGTGATTTGGATAGGAGATTCGTGATCTACGTGGAATTTTGAGTGAAATTAATATAAGGTTTGTATTATTTTGGTTGCTTGCAATTGATGCTCACCGGAGAAGACGGTGGCGCCACCGTCTGAGTTTGAAGCTTCACCGGAGGTTGAAGGAAGAAGATGACTTGTATGCCATCAGATCAAGCTGGAAGTGGGACTTGGTATTGAGATCGTGTGGCTCATGTTTAAACTGAAGTTTGCCTCCAAGGACCAAAACGATGCGTTTCATTAATCCCAGTCAGCTAGTGACTGGGACGCTCACGTGGACACGGGCACTGACCTTAGATCTGCTTACTTGGTCAACTCATCCCACGCTCCTGTTATTTTCTTCAGTTTTTATTTGTTTTATTTCATTTTGATTTTATTTTAATGCAAATTGATTCCAAAAATCACAATAAATCCATTTTTGATCTAAAAAATATTTTAAAAATATCTCCATGCTCCTGATTAAATTTGTGATTTTATGGGATCAATAAATTGCATTTTCATGTATTTTTCAATTTTATTTGATTTTTCTCATTTTGTTTATTTCTTTAATTTTTGCATATTTGACTATCTGCCTTGTTGATTTTGGTGTTATCTGTTGGTTTTGAATTTGGCTTTGATTTTTGAGTATGTTATAGGTTAGATGTGTATGCTCCCTTAGTATTTTTATTAGATTTTTTCAACAATTATAGCTTCTGTTTTAGGTGAGATGTTTAGAGCCTTCCCAAACTTGTGGTTTACCTTGACATGTTTCAACTTAGGAATTGTTTAGTAGACCTAGAAGTTGATTTAGGCTTTGATATTTGAACCTTATAATTTTAAAACATTCATGTTACCCTAGGAAATTTATTAGAATTTTACAACTTAGTTTTCTGTTTTAGGTAGAATTTGCAAGTTGGTTGTGGTTGTGGTGTTCCATCTTTGGTACCTTGCTTTGTTTGGTCTTGTTGGTGGATTTAGAGCTTGAAGTGCTTGGATTCCTTTTTGGAGGAAATTATGGACATCTTGTAACTGTTGTGTCTTGGCTTGTGGAGCTTGGAGTTGAAGATTTCTTCCTCTTTTAGGAGCTTTTTAGAAGCTTATAAGATTAGGGTTTTAGGAAGAGCCATTAGAATTAGTTCTTCTTCTTTCATCAAACATAGAATTCATTGTTTGCTTCTATCCTATCCTATGATGCAAAGTCCTCTTAAGGAAGCTCCATATCTCCTTTGGAGGGATGATTGGCATGTCTTAATGAGTAGAACTTTTGAGGATGCACTTTCTTTTCATGTTGGTTCCTGATGAATTCCCTTGGTTTTCATTAGGTTTCCTAGCTTTGTAACTTGATCTCAATGATGATTTCTCTTATTGTGGAGCTTGCTAGAGCTTGAAGATGAAGAGTTGAAGAAGCTTGAAGATAGGAGCTAGTTTGAAGATGAGGATTCTTTGCTGACCAAAGTTGCTGTTGAAGATTGAAGTTGCTGCCTGTAGAAGATTGTTGCTGCTGCTTGGGTTGCTTCCTCTGTTTTTCTTTTGTTGTATTGTCTGTTTGCTTGTGTTGCTTACCTTTAGGTTTGAGGTGGAGCTTGTCTCCCCTTGCCTGTTGTTTTCTTAGGTTTGAGGTTGAGCCGGACTCCCTTGTCTCGCTTGTACTGTTGCATAGCATGCATTTTACTGTTTACTGTTTACTGCCTGTTTTCTTTTGTTGTTTTCCCCTAGGATCTCTGATTTCCTCTGTGCAAGAGGGAATTATGACAGACATTAGGTTGCTAAACCATGCATGATAACTGTAGGTAGATTCCCTTTCAACCATAGTTTTAGGGCGTCTTTCTCTTCTCATCTCAAAACAATTCAAAAATACAGTAATAAGGTTAATTGAAGTCGTACGTTACGAGCCTTAAGCTATCTGGGAAAAGGTTGGTGGAAGGTCTCTCTCCAGTGATCTGGATGTTTAGTATGGTACCCTTTGGGTGACATACGAAGCATTCACTCTTGGGTCATAGTCTCTAGTGCGACTGAGATTGCAAACATCCTAAAAAACAGTTCTTTCGTAAAAAAAATTCAAACAAACAATCAAACTCTTTTTGTCCGCTTGGACCTTAATCAGGAAAACCCTTTCTTAAGGAGATAAAAAATTGTCAGACAAACTTGTGTCTTCCGTAGCCCGAACTACGTTTGCTCTGATCTTTCATGCCGTATGAAAGTGCGTAGGCACGAGATGCGACATCTCGGCGAGCAACCTTCCCCCTTAACCCGTAGTTAGGCGAACTACGTTGACTCTGATTTCTCGTTCCGGATGGGAATACGTAGGCATAAAGTGCGATACTTTGCCGAGTCATTTTCTTTTCTTTTTAAACCAGGCCTTTAGAGTAGATAGATAAACACACCCTTAGATAGAAAACAAGCGTGGATCCCGTCGAGTACGACGGACGTGAGGGGTGCTAATACCTTCCCTTTGCGTAACCGACTCCCGAATCCAGGATTTGGTTGCGATGACCATTCCTTTCCCTCTTTGCGTTAGGTTTACTCTGAGCGTTTCCTTTCCCTCAGTTGGGATAAATAACGCACGGTGGCGACTCTTCTGTCATAGCCGGCGCCGATTTTCGCAGGAGCGACAGCTGGCGACTCTGCTGGGGACTCCAACGGTTCCCTATGCGAGTCAATCCTAGCGCTTGTTTTCCCGTCTGGGGTTTTGTATGCATTTATCTTTCTGTCTTTACTTTCAGTATTGTATATTATTTGTTATTGTGCTGTGGATAGAGGGTTAGTTTGAGAGATAAGCCGGACCTGGGCTTGAGTGCACATAGACTTAGAAGTAGAGAGTAGTGGTTAGCCTGCTTGCTTTGCTCGCACCAGCTAGCTACGAAATCTGCACTCAGACAAGATTCTCTTTGATGGCATCTTGCCTGGCCCTTTGGGCTCGACAGGTTGTTGGATTTGAGGGTTGTCGACTCTGGGGACCTATCATTTGGGATTCGGCTAAGTGAGGCCTCTTCAAGGGATGATGATGTCACACCTTATGGGTATCGTATCATCGCTCTTGAAAGTCTGTGACGTTGATGACCGCATAGGATGTCGTACCTCGTCTGCGAGTTAAGTACATACCTGTGAGGGGTAGGTGGGTCTGTTTGCAGGAAAACTCTGGCCTCAGAACACCTGGTTTGTCTCTGTTAGTGAGAATTGGTTGTGAGGGTTCTTTGGTGGTTGGTTTGGTTTGAGGAGAAGATCTGATGGTTCTCAAGTGGCAGTACAACACAACACAGTTCTTCATTATTGCACTTGATCCCCTGTCTGCATATGCATTTGCATTTTCATGTTTGCATTTCATTAACGTGTATTTATGTTGCAGGTTTACTTTTTCCCCTTAGATTCTAGTGATCTTCTTGCCAGACATGGAGTCCATGAAGAGGACAGTTGCTTACAAGTTGCCTTCTCCAGATATCAGTTCCTTGTTGCGGTTGGTTGCTCTAGCAGATCAGAGAGTGAGGGCTGAGTTTAGAGAGTCTTATGGGAAACTGCTCAGTTTGTTGTGCAGACCTTTTGTGTTTGAGATGACTGGATTGTATACCTTGATGCAGTTTTACGAGCCTCGGTTGAGATGCTTCTTGTTCCTATTTTGGCCCCTACTTTGGAGGAGTATTCTGATATGCTAGGAGTTCCTGTGTTAGATCAAATGCCTTTTATTCATGAGGATACTGAGCCTGAGTTGGCTAAGCTTGCTGAGATTGTCAGTTTAGATGCTTCTGAGTTCCCCGGGGGTTTGGTCAAGCTGAATGGATTTTATGGTTTTCATCTTTCTTGCTTGGTTGAGAAGGCTACGCAGTGTGCGAAGGATGGATGTTAGATTGTCTTCAGTGCTATTCTGGCTGTTTGCATTTATAGGATTGTATTGTTTCCTAAGTTGCCTGATTTTGTTGACTCAGATGCTTTCTTTATTCTTGCCTCGAAGAATCCGGTGCCTACTCTCTTGGGTGACGTTTATCATTCTATTCACTATAAGAGTGAGAAGCGTCGGGGAAAGAATGTTTCTTGCTGTGTACCTCTTCTATACAGGTGGTTTCAGGGACATCTTCCTAAGACGGGACCTTTTGTTGATACTGCTGGTACTTTAGATTGGTCTTCCAGATTGATGGGATTGTGTGCTGAGAACATTGTTTGGTTTGATCGGAACCTGCTCGGAATGAATATTATATATAGTTGCAGTGGCTTTCCGAACGTTCCTTTGATTGGACGGAAAGGTTGTATTAACTATAACCCTTCTCTGCTTGTGAGACAGTTTGGCTATGCTTTGAGGGACTCTCCGGTTGAAGACGAGATACAGGAATCTTTGTATCTCACGGGTTTATTAGACGGAGATGTTTTGGTCAGATTGAGGCATGCTTGGGGTAATATTCACAGAAGAGGAAAGACATTGCTTGGCAAGAGTGACAATCGAGCTTATAATCCTTATCGGCTCTGGATCCATGAAAGAGTTAGGACTTCTTTGATGCCATATCCTGCTGCAGAACCTTTATGTCCTCCGGTGATTGAGGAACCTACTTCAGTAGAGATTGAGAAGTATAACAAGTTGCTGGCTGAAAAGGAAGAGTTGCAAAGAGCGAATGAAGAGTTAGAAAAAGAGATTTTCCAGCTCCGGCATGAGAAGAGCGAGGTAACCTTCACTTTGAAGAAGCAGACTGAGATGATTAATAGGTTGGGTTCAGATTTGACCGAAGAGACTAGCAGAAGAGAGAAAGTGGGAGTAGCCCTGAATGGTGTTAGTAGTGTGCTTGCTACTAAGAAAGAGCTTCTGAATAAGGCTATTCTCGACTTTCCAAATGGGAATTTTTGTGGAATGCCACGCTTACTAGCCGGAAGGAGCGTGAAGATAAGTTGAAGCTTCAGATTTCCCAGTTAGAGGAGCAGCTCAGCGCTAAGGATGCGAAGATTGCTGAAGAGGCATCTCTTAGACGTGACGCTGAGTTTAGAGTGAGCAACATGGTCAAAGAAACGAGGGGTTGTGAATTGAAGGCTGGCTTCAAGAGATGCAGGCTTGATGAGTGTTTTGGCAAGGGAGCCTGTGTAAAGGACGCCAAAAAGCTGAGATCCACTGTTAGGCGACACGCATTACTGATACAGGAACTGCTCTCCAGACCAGGTCATCCGAAGACGTTGAGGCTATTGGGAGATGTCTGGGCGCGCCATCCATCCTGATTTTTCTTTTCTTTTCTCTTGTAGTTTGTTATTCGTACTTGTATTTTGACCATCGCCAGGCTTGTTGGCCGAGGTCTTTTCAGTTGTATTCAGTTGTACCTTTGTACTCTGCCTCTTGGCATTTGTTTATGTATGAGGTTTCTGATTCTGCGCTTGCTTACTTGGGACTCCATTGTCATTATAGCTTCTTCTCCGGAACTAGAATCGGGGGGGAAATTAACATGTTGCATATTTACATGTGTGCATTTGCATCTTCATATTACATGGCAGGTACCTTTTTTTGGAGCTCGAATCTTATCTCCTGCGTCTTTCAGGTTGTTCAAAGATTGACGAACAGAGAAATCACCGGTACGCTACAAGAAGCAACAGTAAGAAGATCATGGATCAGGTACAATCTGAGATGCAGGAGATCCGGGATAGGTTGGCCCAATTCATGCAGACTATGGAGGCTGTGGCTAAGGGCCAAGAGCATCTTCAAACTCTGGTGCAACCGCTGCTGGCGCGAGCGGCTGGTAATACTGAATACAACTCTGTTCGTGTTGAGACCCCTCGCAGGGAGGAAGTGATACCAAATGCTGATGAGACTGGTACCGGCAATGGCAACGGCAACGCGGGTAACAGAAATGCTGATAACGGCAATAGGAATGTGGAAACCAACAGGAATGTTGGTATCAATACTGGTTTTGGTGACAATAATCAGGGTTTTGGCTTTGGCAATCGGGATGGTAATGATGGCTTTAATAATCAAGGCTTCTACAATGGAGGGTTTGGTGATAACAATCAAGGTTATGGTAATAATGGCTACGACAATGCTGGGTTTGGCAATGTGAATACCAACGGTGCTGGGATGGGTCCTTTCAATACTGGCTTTGGGACAGCGGCTGCTAATCAAGAGCTTGGCAATCTGAGGTATGACCCCAGGTTTTTCCAAAGTGGTCATGGTCATGGTCGTAATGTTGCTTACGACGGGTATGGTAATGAGGGTCCGTACTGGGACAGAGATCGTCAGAAAGATGCCTTTTCTGGGCAAGGCATGGGTTTTGAGGGTCTCACTGATAATGATCGGAGGATTAAAATGCTGGAAGAGCAGATACGAGGTATAGCCAATCAAAATTCTGCAGGTTTGGACATGGCTACCATGGGGCTGGTTCTTGGGCTGAGGGTGCCATTGAAGTTCAAAGCTCTCACTTTCGATAAATATAAAGGGGATACATGCCCACGGGTTCATGTGCGTTCATATTACCGGAGAATGTCTGCTTACTCTGATGATGAGAAGATGCTTATGCATTTTTTCCAAGATAATTTGTCAGGACCATCGCTGGAATGGTACATGGGACTAGAGCCTGCACAGATCGGAAGTTGGAAAGAATTGACTGATGCTTTCGTTAGACATTACCAATACAATAGTGACCTTGCGCCAAATAGGGTCCAGCTTCAAAGTCTTTCACAAAAGAATGGGGAGAGTTTCAAGGAGTATGCCCAGCGTTGGCGTGATCTGGCGGCAAGGGTCCAACCACCTATGGTTGAAAGGGAATTGATTGATATTTTTGTTGGAACATTCTCTGGGATGTATTATGATAAGTTGCTCAATTGCTCGATGGGTAATTTCTCTGACATGATACTCATGGGAGAACAAATTGAAAATGGTATTAAAATTGGTAAGATTCAAGCCGGTGAATCGACCTCAGTTGGAGGTGCAAAAAAAGGTCTTTGGTGGTAAAAGACAAGGAGACGCCAGCGCAGTGTATGGTGGTCGAGGACGAGGTAGAGGTAGGAATAAGTATATTTAACAATAGGTTGCTAGTGTGACGATCCCTATACCTCAACAACGACAACAACCACAACAACAACAGCAGCAACAACAAAGGCATAATCCTGCTCAGAGAAGGATTCAGAATGGGAAGCCAAAGAGGGTATTTGATACACCTCCGTCAACAAATGCAGAACTGCTTCAGACGCTGTTAAGTTTGAATCTGGTTGAAAAGAGAACGTTGAACCCGCCTACAGGAGCGCTTCCTTATGGGTATGATACTAGTAAGCACTGTGAATTTCATTCTGGGGCACCCGGACATGATATTGAGAGTTGTCATGCTTTTAAACACAAAGTCCAAGATTTGATTGATAGTAAAGTCATTAACTTCAGTCATGATGGTCCCAATATTGTACAGCAACCAATGTCGAATCATGGAGCGAATGCTATTCTGACAGAAGATGATTTGGATTTGGTTATGGACGTAAATGATCTGAAGACGCCGTTAAGCTATGTTAAAAGCAGATTGTTAAAAGGAGGGGTCTTCCCCGGATGTGATGAGTACTGCTTGGATTATTGGACCCGACCAGAGGGCTGTATTGATTTGAAGAGAGGTATTCAGGCCATGATTAATGAGGGAACTTTGCAATTTGACTGTATTGCTGTTGAGAAACCTGTTGAGGTAATATTTGAAAGGCAGGGTGAGGTCGCAACAATTACAATTCCACGAAAGACTATTACGATATCAGCGCCCGCCAAGCGGCCAACTATCACGATAACGAAAGCAGGGCCCATTCCTTATGAGAGTACGAAAGCCATTCCGTGGAATTATGGGTTGGAATATTTTTGTAACGGGGAAAAGATTAAGGTGGATAGCCAGCCGGCAGGGGCAGTGGGTAATCTTGTTGGAGCGGGAGGCATGACCCGCAGTGGTAGAATTTTCACTTCACCTGAAATTGAGGTTGAGAGGATTGCTAAAGGAAAAGCTAAAGTGAATGAAGGAGGACTTTCCCAGGTGAAAGAGAAAGAAACATCGATCAAGGAAGTAGAAGATTTTATGAGGTTGATTCGCAAAAGCAACTATAAGATTGTGGAGCACTTGCAGCAGACGCCCTCCAAAATGTCAATCTTATCCTTGTTGCTTTGTTCCGAGGCTCATCGGAATGCCTTGTTGAAAATCTTGGACACATATTTTGTACCTCAGGAAGTAACTGTTAATCAGCTTGAGGGGGTACTGGCGCATGTGAACGCCGGACACAGCCTGGGATTTACTGACTTTGATTTGACGCCTAGAGGTCGGGATCATAACATGGCTTTGCACATTTCAGTGGAATGTTGGGGTACTGTTATGTCGCATGTTCTTGTAGACACCGGGTCGTCTTTGAATGTGTTGCCTAAGAAGGCTATGATGAAGCTAGATATCCAAGGAATCATATGCACGCCAAGTGACTTGGTCGTGAGGGCTTTTGATGGGACCAGAAGGTCGGTGTTTGGGTCCATAACATTGCCACTCCAGGTCGGGCCAGAAGTGTTTGACACTGTGTTCTACATCATGGACATACATCCTGCTTACAGCTGTTTACTTGGGCGACCATGTATACATTCTGCAGGGGCTGTGACGTCCACGCTGCATCAGAAACTTAAATACATGGTCGGGGACAATGTTGTTACTATTTACGGAAAGGAGGACATTCTGGTTAGTCATCTTTCGTCATTCAAGTACGTCGAAGTGGATGGGGAGATCCACGAGACGCCATGCCAAGCCTTTGAAGTCTTGCAGATCAAGCACAAGGCTCATGTTCCTAGCAAAGGGCCAGAGGTGGCCATGTCTTCGTACAAAGACGCTCAGGCAGTGGTTCAGGCTGGAGCAACCAAAGGATGGGGCCAAGTCTTGGAAATTCCTGTCAAGATGGACAAGTTTGGGTTGGGATATCTCCCAACATCGTCATCTTCTGCATCAGGCGTGCCAAAGTTCAAAGGACCAGTGGTGATCACTCCAGGTGGAGTCTGTTATGAAACGATTAATGCTGTTTCCGATGCTGAAGACGGAGATAGTGACTGCGATATGGACTCGTGGATCAAGCCCGGCGTGCCAGGACAGAGCCTATGCAACTGGTCTATCCAGGAACATGTCCCAGTGACTACAAAACAGTAATGATTTGTTTTCTTGATTATTGTATAATCCTGTGTCTTACCTGGGGCATAGTGATTTTGTTTTTAGGGCTACCTGCTTATGTGTGTACTTTGTTTAATCATTAATAAAGGTGTTTTTCTCATGCAAATTTTGTGATCCTTGTTTTTCCTGTTTTTGCTTTAACAATAAAATGGCAACGTGGTTATGTGTTTTATTTGCATTATTTGAAACATTTAACCATTCTCATTGCAGGATTCATATTTCAGATGACACCGATCACGAACTTCCTATGACTCGCTTCGACTTTGAACACCTGATATTTCAAGCCGAAGAAGAGATTGTTGAAGATAATGACTTATCAGAAGAGCTGACTCGACTTTTGAAACAGGAAAAGAGAATCATTCTGCCTCATTAGGAGGAAATTGAAATTATCAACGTGGGGTCCGAAGAGGTTGTCAGGAATATCCAGATATGGGATGCGCTGTAAAGTGATATCAAGCAAAGTTTGATCGAGATGCTTCGAGAGTATATTGATATCTTTGCTTGGTCTTACGAAGACATGCCTGGGTTGGATACTGATATGGTGGTTCACCATTTTCCATTGCGCGAGGAATGTCCGCCGGTTAAGCAAAAACTCAGAAGAACTAGACCAGATATGGTCGTGAAAATTAAAGAGGAAGTTCAAAAACAGTGGGATGCCGGTTTTCTGGCTATTACAACTTATCCCTCATGGGTCGCCAATATAGTGCCTGTACCAAAGAAAGATGGTAAGGTGCAGATGTGCGTAGACTATCGAGATTTGAATAGGGCGAGCCCAAAAGACGACTTTCCGCTTCCTCATATTGATGTGCTGGTCAACAACACCGCTCAATTCTCCGTGTTTTCCTTCATGGACGGCTTTTCGGGCTATAATCAGATAAAGATGGCGCCAAAGGATATGGAGAAAACAACTTTTATTACCCCGTGGGGGACGTTCTGCTACAAAGTGATACCCTTTGGTTTGAAGAACGTCGGGGCAACATATCATCGAGCTATGACAACACTCTTTCATGACATGATGCATAAAGAGATCGAAGTCTATGTTGACGATATGATTGCCAAATCCCAGACGGAGGAAGAGCATCTGGTCAATCTTCTGAAATTGTTCAAGAGGCTTAGGAAATTCAGGCTGAGGCTGAATCCTAACAAGTGCACCTTCGGGTGAGATCTGGTAAACTATTGGGGTTTATTGTTAGCGAAAAAGGAATTGAGGTTGATCCTTCTAAGATAAAAGCATTATAAGAAATGCCAACGCCGAAAATAGAAAAAGAGGTTCGTGGTTTTTTAGGGAGATTGAATTACATTGCTCGGTTCATATCTCATCTAACGGCCACGTGCGAGCCATTATTCAAGTTATTGAAAAAAGATCAGGTTGTGACCTAGAATGAAGATTGTCAAAAGGCGTTTGAAAAAATTAAAGAATATTTGCAAGAACCTCCAATATTGATACCCCCAGTAGCCGGGAGACCATTGATTATGTATTTGAAGGTTCTTGAGAAAAGCATGGGTTGTGTTCTCGGTCAACATGACGAGACTGGACGTAAAGAGCATGAGATTTACTACTTGAGTAAAAAGTTCACAGATTGTGAGTCCCGTTACTCAATGCTCGAAAAGACGTGTTGTGCGCTAGCCTGGGCTGCCAAACGTTTGAGGCAATACATGCTAAATCATAAAACCATGCTAATTTCAAAGATGGATCCGACCAAATACGTGTTTGAAAAGCAAGCACTTTCCGGAAGGATTGCCCGATGGCAGATGGTACTGACAGAATATGATATTCAGTATGTTTCTCAAAAGGCTATTAAAGGTAGTGTTTTGTCAGAGTACCTAGCTGAGCAGCCAATTGATGATTACCAGCTGATGAGGTTTGATTTTCCTGACGAGGATATCATGTACTTAAAAATGAAGGACTGTGAGGAGCCGTTGCCGGATGAAGGTCCAGAGTTGGGTTCCAAATGGCAATTGATATTTGACGGTGTCGTTAATTCATACGGAAGTGGAATAGGGGCAATCATTACTACTCCTCATGGGTCGCACATTCCATTCACTGCCAGATTGACCTTTCCAGTTACCAACAATGAGGCCGAATATGAAGCGTGTATTATGGGTCTCGAGGAAGCTATTGATCTGAGAATTAAAAATCTTGATGTTTACGGAGACTCTGCTCTAGTTATGAATCAAATCAAGGGAGAGTGGGAGACTTGTCAGCCCAATCTGATACCCTATATGAATTATGCAAGAAGGTTGTTACCTTTCTTTGACAAGGTGGAATTGCACCATATACCACGAGCGGAAAATCAGATGGCAGATGCTCTCGCGATGTTGTCTTCAATGTATAAGGTTAACTTCTGGAATGAGGCTCCCAGGATAGTTATTTCTCGCCTTGATAGGCCCACTTTCATATTCGCCATTGAGGAAGCTTCCGATGGCAAACTGTGGTATTATGATATCCAGAATTTCCTGAAGAACCAAGAGTACCCGGCTGGGGCATCCAGTCGTGATCAAAAGACTCTTAGGAGATTGGCTGGCAACTTCTATTTGAATTTGGATGGCGTCTTGTACAAGAGAAACCATGACTTGGTGTTGTTGTGATGTGTGGACGAGAAAGAGGCTAAGTTGCTCACGGAAGAGATCCACGAGGGTACATTTGGCACACATGCCGACGGATATGCAATGACGAGAAAGTTATTACGAGTAGGGTATTATTGGCTGACAATGGAAACAGACTGTTTCAAGTTTGCAAAGAGATGTCATAAATGCCAGATTTATGCGGACAAGATTCATGTGCCTCCGAGCCCTCTGAACATTATGTCATCACCTTGGCCTTTTTCCATGTGGGGAATTGATGTGATTGGGAAAATTGAGCCCACGACATCCAACGGAAATCGTGTTATCTTGGTAGCTATTGATTACTTCACCAAATGGGTTGAAGCGGCATCATATGTTAATGTTACCAAGCAGGTGGTAGCCAGATTTATCAAGAAGGATATTATCTGCAGATATGGAATCCCGGAGCAGATTATCACTGACAACGGTTCGAATTTGAATAACAAGATGATGAAGGAATTGTGCCAGAATTTCAAGATTGAACATCACAACTCTTCTCCTTATCGGCCTAAGATGAATGGCGCTGTTGAAGCGACCAATAAAAACATAAAGAAGATCGTTCAGAAGATGGTTGTGACCTACAAGGACTGGCATGAGATGTTGCCTTTCGCTTTGCACGGTTATCGTACGACGGTACGCACATCAACCGGGGCAACTCCTTTTTCATTGGTATATGGTATGGAAGTTGTCCTACCATTGGAGGTTGAGATTCCTTCTTTGAGGGTTTTGCGTGATGTCCAACTTGATGAGGCAGAATGGGTGAAAGATAGATTGAATCAACTCAGTTTAATGGATGAGAAGAGACTGGCTTCTCTAGCATATGGTCGGCTGTATCAAAGATGGATGAAGAAAGCTTATGATAAAAAGGTGTGTCCTTGAAGCTTTCAGACGGGCGATCTTGTGCTGAAAAAGATTCTCCCACCGCAATCAGATCACAGGGGCAAATGGACTCCAACTATGAAGGTCCATATGTCGTTAGAAAGGTTTTCTCTGGAGGAGCCTTATTGTTATCCACCATGGATGGTGAGGATTTTACATCCCCTGTGAACTCGGACGCAGTTAAAAAATACTTTGCTTAAAGAGACCCGCTGGACAGAAAAAAGAGAGTCCAGGAAAAAATGGGGCATCCCGGCGAACCATAAAAAAGGAATAAAAGATTCGGGCAAAAGTTAGGGATAAAACTGAAAAAATGTACACCCGCAAAGTTGAAAACCTGAAAAGGGCAACTTCGGCAAAAAAGGGTATCCCGGTGAATTGAAAACCCGTAAAGGGCGGTTCACGCAAAAGTTAGGGATTTGGAAAAGCAAACGACTGCGGTCCGAGTTTGATACTGCGTTGCTTAGTGGTTTGGGAGTACCTGAGGGTCATATATCCAAAACAATCTCTTCCGAAAATCGAGTATCGGGAAAGCGTCAGAGTCAGGCGAGTCATAGGAGGATCAACTCATGGTGTTCGTCTGTACCATGTTGCCGACATGTATACAAATTTTCTTTGTACTTCTGTGATATCTGTATTTTTGCTTGTGCGTAACTTCCTCTTTTTAGGAGTTGCATCCAGTGTACAAAATTTTGCCTATTTACAGGCCCGTTATCAATAAAGAATGTTATTCAGTATTAGATGCTTGTTCTTTACTGTTTTGTTTGTGAAAAACGCCGATGTTTTTGATGAACTTGCATGTACATAAACTTGCTGGCCCTTGCCAATAATTGTTAAAACTTTGAGTTGACTGAATGAATGTCACAGATACTAACCGGGATAGATCTTGTTGTGTATATTTATTCTGTCTTGTTCATGTTTTGCAGGGTTCTCACCTTTGAAGCAAATAGTCAAGGAATTCGTGCTTCCCCGGCCAGAATCCTTAATGTAGGAATAGGCGTTATGTGAAATTTGTGCCTTCCCAGTAGATGGAATTGGCTTATCCTCCCCGGCAGATGGAAGTTGAAGTTTTGTATCCCCAGAAGAGTTGGGATTGAATCCGTGCAGGATCAGATTATCCTCAGCAATTCAAGATCGACTTATTTGGTAGGATAAGGTCATCCCCATTGAGGCAAGATTGATATCCCCAGCGGAGTATGCATTCCTGATGGTTGGTTATGAGCATTTACTCCCCAAAGAGAGTCCTCGCATAGTACAATCAGAGTACCCAAATTGATTCCCAGTTGAGTATCCTCAACAGGATGGTTAATCTCCACAGAGCATGATCAGGTGATCAGAGGTTTAGAAGGATTATCCCCATGCAGGACTATTTTTCCTTCTCCCCAGCAGGTTGTTTTTTCCTCCGACAGGATGAACATCATTCGCAGAGTTCGTAATGACAAGCTTGTGAGCCATTCCCCAGCAGGATGGCTATCCCCAGTGGAGTTGGGCTCACCTATCCAGCATTTATTTTGCTGGAATACTTTGTGATACCCGTTCATCCCCGGCGGATTGGGTCTTGTCTTCAGCATTTATTTTGCTGAAGCGCCTCTTGGCATCTTTGCATTTTGCATATATCATCATATTTGCATAACCCAAACGCGTAGCATTCCTATGCTGTATGGACCATTACGCCATTGTCAAACATACGCATTTTGAAACATTAGCCAGGTTGGTTGCCTCTTTGCTGGGGTTCTTCCTTGCAGAGGAGTGGGATTCTTGCTCGGAAGAATTTCTAGATATTCAAATTCTCAGCGCGAGATATGTGATGATAACGTTCCTCCCGTCGCATGTTTCTTTAACAGAGTTGCTTGGTTAAGTTTCTCTTCTTCCCCCGCGGATTTTTTTCGCAGGTTGCTGTTACGTCAGCGTTAAAAGATTTGATGGCTTAAACTTTCGGAGTTGTCACTAGTGATCTCCCCGGTGAAATTTTCCCCCACAGAGTGGTTTGGTTAAGTTTCTCGTATTCCCCAGCAAAGTATTATTCAAATGGATCCGTGTTGACGGAGTTGTTACCTGTGATTGACAGAGATTGTTATCCATGTTGACGGAATTGTTGCCCATGCTGACGGTGATTGTTATCCGTGTTGACGGAATTGTACCCGTGCTGACGGTGATTGTTATCCGTGTTGACGGAATTGTTGCCCGTGCTGACGGTGATTGTTATCCGTGTTGACGGAATTGTACCCGTGTTGACGGTGATTGTTATCCGTGTTGACGGAACTGTTGCCCGTGCTGACGGTGATTGTTATCCGTGTTGACGGAATTGTTGCTCGTGCTGACGGTGATTGTTATCCGTGTTGACGGAATTGTACCTGTGTTGACAGTGATTGTTATCTGTGTTGACGGAGTTGTTACCTGTGTTGATAGAGATTGTTATCCGTGTTGACGGAATTGTACCTATGTTGATAGTGATTGTTGCCTGTGTTGACGGAGTTGTTACCCGTGATTGACGGAGTTGTCCCCAGTGAATTTGCTAGTGATTATTTTCCGTGTTGACGGAGTCGTTACCTGTGATTGACAAAGATTGTTATTCCAGTTATGGACGGAGTTGTACCCGTTTTGATGGAGTCTCTCCTCGTGTTGACGAACTTAGTCTAGTTGTGGACAGAGTTGTTTCTTACAAAGTTAATTTGATGTCTGTGGCGTCACACAGGGGGTTGATGTTGAAATCCAAAGTTTTATCAGATGAGTGATCAGTGGTTGCCGTACCAACTGGGGCTCGGTGTAATGGACGTTGTTCCCACAAACAGTTTTCGCAGTTTATTTCTGTGGTTGGTAAATTTCCGGGTTTCTTGGTATTCAACCGTCTTCTACCTCGATTGTTTGAAAGCTGTTCGCGCTTCACCCAGTCGGGTCCAAGCTGTTTGAATAGGGGCAGATGTTGCACCCCAAAATTTGCTCAACCTTTTCTTACCTGGTTTATGTTTCATTTGCATTAACATTTGCATAGTTATATCATTTGCATATCATGATATCATTCATATGGAAGGGGATCAAGTTTGATTCTTATCAAGAGAAACCTAGCAAGAGGTCTCATTTAAGATTGAGAAGTTATCAAGGTCATCAGGAGGTCATTTGAGTGCCTAAGAGTTTAGATGCTTGCATGAAGATTTTCTCCTAGCTTGAGGATCAATTGAAGACCATCAGAGGGATGTGAAGTGTTGAATATGAGAAGAGGATGTGTATGGAGCTCATATAATTCCTAGAGGGCCATGGGAGAGCTCAATCAAGTCATTGTGTCAAATGCAGGAGCCACAGTTGAAGTGCAAGCAATTAGGGTTTCATCTGGGTCAATCCTAGGTCAACTGTGCAATTGAAGGGTATCAAAGCCTACTTTTAGGTCATGGAGTTCATGAAATGATATGATGAGACATTTTTGGTGTTGTTCCAAGATCAAGTCAAGAAGAGTCAAGAGTGTGGGAAGTTGCTAAATTAGGGTTTCAGTGTAAAATCCCCTATTTAGTGCCGAACTTCAAGACCACATAAGTCCAAATACAAGTTTCAAATGGATCTTTGGCCAACGTGAAACTTTTAGAGCATCTCAATACCTTTAATTTGAGTACTAGAAGTCCTCAAGGGGATTTATAGAACTCAAGTTATGGTCCAGACAAGTTACAAGTCCGCAGATGCTTCTGAAATTTGTCTGTGAAAACCATCTGACTTCAAAGCTATATTTGACCTATAAGGAGGTTTCAGTTGAACTTTTGGCCAACATGAAAGTTGTTCCTCATGATCTTATATTTCTAAATTGTACTATAAGTCTTCCATCTGATTTGTATAACTCAAGTTATGAGGTTTACAAGTCAGGGGTATTTTGGGAAAGTGAGATTATAGGCCATTTTCATTCATAGGTCAAAATCTCCAACTTGCACTTGTCAAATGGATTTTTTTTCAACATGAAACTTGTTAAAAATGTGGTTTTTAGGCTAACTAAGAAGTCATGATGGATTGATTGGGCTCATAGTAAGACTTGGTTTGAAATGGCTTGAAAAAGAAATTTTAAAAGGATTAAAAGTTGGAAAATTCAAATAATTGGTTAAGTGACCAAAATATGCCAAATAAGTACTCATTTTGATTGGAAATTTCATTTTAAACACAATGACATTGGTGGATTTTTGAGTTTAGGTCAATTTTCACAAGTTACAATGGCGTTGCTTCATGTGCAAGTTACACATCCAAATTCTTCACCAAGGCAATTCAAGATTTCTTTTGGATCTAAATTCATTCACAAGGGATTTTGCAAGTGATTAGAAGACTCTAGAACAATTTCCCTGGCCAGAATACACGACTGTCCCATGGCATTTGGAGACAAAATCAGAATTGGTGAATTGCTGGATTGGGCCTCATTCAAGCTTCAAAAGCCCACAAACTCACTCTATATAAGCATATCATTGATTCCATACTCAGGTTGGAGCTCATTTAGTGGTGGAAGCTGAGATTGCATTTGAATTTTCAAGGGAGAAAGTGAGAATCGGGTTTTCATTTCCAATCTAGTTCAGAGCAAATTGAAGGTTGAAGATTCTTCTTCTTGCATCACTGATCGTGTCTGGAGAGTTTTGAAGCAAGGAACAAGCTCTAGCTACCTTTGTTAGTGGATCTATACCAGGTTAGTAAACTTCAAAATTCCTCTTGATCTAGGAAGATGTAGATCAATTTGCATATGTGGTTAGGATCTAATTAAGGAGTAGATCGTTTCTGGACAAAATTTTGGACAATTAGAGACAAATTTAGGTGACATATGATTTGTATTTGAGCACGACTTAACCTGATCTTAAGGCTAGAACACGATTTGGATAGATCAGAGTGATGTATGGAGCATGAGGATCAATCCTATGGTTTTAGATTTGGAATTGGTGATGATCAATTTGGTTATGATTTCTGAACTTTGATGCGATATTTGAATCCTGTTGAGAGTTAGTTGATTTGGATAGGAGATTCGTGATCTACGTAGAATTTTGAGTGAAATTGATATAAGGTTTGTGTTGTTTTGGTTGCTTGCAATTGATGCTCACCGGAGAAGACGGTGGCGCCACCGTCTGAGTTTGAAGCTTCACCGGAGGTTGAAGGAAGAAGATGACTTGTATGCCATCAGATCAAGCTGGAAGTTGGACTTGGTATTGAGATCGTGTGGCTCATGTTTAAACTGAAGTTTGCCTCCAAGGACCAAAATGATGCGTTTCATTAATCCCAGTCAGCTAGTGACTGGGACGCTCACGTGGACATGCTCACTGACCTTAGATCTGCTTACTTGGTCAACGCATCCCACGCTCCTGTTATTTTCTTCAGTTTTTATTTGTTTTATTTCATTTTGATTTTATTTTAATGCAAATTGATTCCAAAAATCACAATAAATCCATTTTTGATCCAAAAAATATTTTTAAAATATCTCCATGCTCCTGATTAAATTTGTGATTTTCTGGGATCAATAAATTGCATTTTCATGCATTTTTCAATTTTATTTGATTTTTCTCATTTTGTTTATTTCTTTAATTTTTGCATATTTGACTATCTGCCTTGTTGATTTTGGTGTGATCTGTTGGTTTTGAATTTGGCTTTGATTTTTGAGTATGTTATAGGTTAGATGTGTATGCTCCCTTAGGATTTTTATTAGCTTTTTTCAAAAATTATAGGTTCTGTTTTAGGTGAGATGTTTAGAGCCTTCCCAAACTTGTGGTTTACCTTGACATGTTTCAACTTAGGAATTGTTTAGTAGACCTAGAAGTTGATTTCGGCTTTGATATATGAACCTTATAATGTTAAAACATGCATATTCCCCTATGAAATTTATTAGAATTTGACAACTTAGTTTTCTATTTTAGGTAGAATTTGCAAGTTGGTTGTGCTTGTGGTGTTCCATCTTTGGTGCCTTGCTTTGTTTGGTCTTGTTGGTAGCTTTGGAGCTTGAAGTGCTTGGATTCCTTTTTGGAGGAGCTTCTGAACATCTTGTATCTATTGTGGCTTGGCTTGTGGAGCTTGGAGTTGAAGATTTCTTCGTCTTTTAGGAGATTTTTAGAAGCTTATAAGATTAGGGTTTTAGGAAGAGCCATTAGAATTAGTGCTTCTTCTTTCATCAAACATAGAATGCATTGTTTGCTTCTATCCTATCCTATGATGCAAAGTCCTCTTAAGGAAGCTTCATCTCTTCTTTGGAGGGATGAGTGGAATTCCTTAATGAGTAGAACTTTTGAGGATGCACTTTCTTTTCATGTTGGTTCCTGATGAATTCCCTTGGTTTTCATTAGGTTTCCTAGCATTGTAACTTGATCTCAATGATGATTTCTCTTCTTGTGGAGCTAGCTAGAGCTTGAAGATGAAGAGTTGAAGAAGCTTGAAGATAGGAGCTAGCTTGAAGATGAAGATTATTTGCTGTCATTTCATCTTTGATGACCAAAGCTATTGTTGAAGATTGAAGTTGCTGTCTGTAGAAGATTGTTGTTGCTGCTTGGGCTGCTTCCTCTGTTTTTCTTTTGTTGTATTGTCTGTTTGCTTGTGTTGCTTACCTTTAGGTTTGAGGTGGAGCTTGTCTCCCCTTGCCTGTTTTTTTCTTAGTTTTGTGGTTGAGCCGGACTCCCTTGCCTCGCTTGTACTGTTGCATAGCATGCATTTTACTGTTTACTGTTTACTACTTGTTTTCTTTTGCTGTTTTCCCCTAGGATCTCTGATTTCCTCTGCGCAAGAGGGAATTATGACAGACATTAGGTTGCTAAACCATGCATGATAACTGTAGGTAGATTCCCTTTCAACCATAATTTTAGGGCGTCTTTCTCTTCTCCTCTAAAAACAATTCAAAAATACAGTAATAAGGTTAATTGAAGTCGTACGTTACGAGCCTTAAGCTATCTGGGAAATGGTTGGTGGAAGGTCTCTCTCCAGTGATCTGGATGTTTAGTGTGGTACCCTTTGGGTGACATACGAAGCATTGACTCTTGGGCCATAGTCTCTAGTGCGACTGAGATTGCAAACATCCTAAAAAACAGTTCTTTCGTAAAAAAAATTCAAACAAACAATCAAACTCTTTTTGTCCGCTTGGACCTTAATCAGGAAAACCCTTTCTTAAGGAGATAAAAAACTGTCAGACAAACTTGTGTCTTCCGTAGCCCGAACTACGTTTGCTCTGATCTTTATGCCGTATGAAAGTACGTAGGCACGAGATGCGACATCTCGGCGAGCAACCTTCCCCCTTAACCCGTAGTTAGGCGAACTACGTTGACTCTGATTTCTCGTTCCGGACGGGAATACGTAGGCATAAAGTGTGATACTTTGCCGAGTCATTTTCTTTTCTTTTTAAACCAGACCTTTAGAGTAGATAGATAAACACACCCTTAGATAGAAAACAAGCGTGGATCCCGTCGAGTACGACGTACGTGAGGGGTGCTAATACCTTCCCCTTGCGTAACCGACTCCCGAATCCAGGATTTGGTTGCGATGACCATTCCTTTCCCTATTTGCGTTAGGTTTACTCTGAGCGTTTCCTTTCCCTCTGTTGGGATAAATAACGCACGGTGGCGACTCTTCTGTCATAGCCGGCGCCGATTTTTGCAGTAGCGACAGAGGTATAATATCGGAAGCTAGGTAATTTACAAAATCTACGTACTAAGGTACATTGCTTACTGCTAGAGATCTCTCAAGGTTCTTAGAAGGTTCTATGTTGCTTTCTTTTACGGCTGCTATCCTAGCGATTAACCTGTCATAGGTAAAATCGTCGTTAATGGGGAGTGGGTCTGATTTTACATACTCGAGCCTAGAAAGGTGGTCGGCAACTACATTTTCCGTGCCTTTCTTGTCTCTTATATCCAGATCAAACTCCTGTAAAAGAAGAATCCATCGAAGTAAGCTAGGTTTGGCATCCTTCTTGTTCAATAAGTAACGGATGGCAGCATGATCTGTATAAGCTATGATTTTGGCTCCTACCAAATAGGATCGAAACTTATCCATAGCGAAAACTACGGCTAGAAGTTCTTTCTCGGTGGTAGCGTAATTAAGCTGAGCAACATCTAGGGTTCTACTAGCATAGTATATAACATGTAATTTCTTATCCTTTCTTTGCCCTAGAACGACTCCTACAGCATAGTCGCTAGCGTCACACATGATTTCGAACAGTCGGTCCCAATCTGGAGGTTGAATGATGGGTGCCGAGATCAAGGCTTGTTTTAGAAAGTTAAATGCTTCAAGGAATTTTTCGTCAAAGTTGAACTCGACATCTTTCATTAGGAGGCCGGTTAAAGGTTTGGTAATTTTAGAGAAGTCCTTAATAAAACGCCGATAGAAACCAGCGTGTCCAAGAAAGCTTATGACTTCTCTGACAGTGCTAGGGGTATAAGGTTTTCAGTCACTTCTATTTTGGCTTTATCTACTTCGATACCTCTCTCAGAGACTATAAGTCCTAAAACTATACCTTCGGTGACCATAAAGTGACATTTCTCCCAGTTCAACACTAGGTTGACGTCAACACGTCTTTTCAGGATCTTCTCAAGGTTTGCGAGACAATTGTTGAAATCAAATCCGCAAAGCGAGAAATCATCCATGAATACTTCCATGATTCCATCTAGGTAATCTGCAAAGATTGCCATCATGCAACGTTGGAAGGTTGCTGGTGCATTACAGAGACCAAAAGGCATCCGTTTGTAGGCGAAAGTTCCATAAGGGCATGTAAAGGTAGTTTTCTCTTGGTCTTCTGGATGTATGGGGATTTGGAAAAATCCTGAATATCCATCCAGGTAGCAAAAATAGGAGTGTCTAGCCAAACGTTCCAGCATTTGGTCTATAAATGGTAAGCGAAAATGGTCTTTCTTAGTAGCTTTGTTTAATTTCCTATAATATATACACATACGCCATCCTCCTTCTATCCGTTTAGCTACTTGTTCTCCTTTCTCGTTCTGCACGACCGTGATGCCTCCCTTCTTAGGTACTACATGCACAGGGCTTATCCACTTACTATCTGAGATCTGATAAATTATACTTGCATCTAGTAACTTGAGAAATTCCTTTTTTACAACATCACTCATTATAGGGTTTATCCTTCTCTGATGTTCTCTAGAGGGTTTTGAGTCTTCCTCGAGCAAGATCTGGTGCATGCACACGGACGAACTTATACCTTTTAGATCAGAGATGTTATATCCTAAGGCGGAGGGATATTTTCGTAAGACGATTAAAAGTTGGGCGGTCTCTCCTTGGTTTAGGGTAGCACTGACTATCACTGGACGATTCATTTCTTCGTCCAAGAATTCATATCTTAGATTCTTAGGTAGTTCCTTAAGTTCTAAAGCTGGTTTTTTTAGGCATGGTATAGGATCTGGGGTAAGGGATAAAAATTCGTACAGGTTATCATCAATGTAGGGTTCTATAAACCCATCATCTTCCTTTATGAGTGTTGAAGGTAGTCTGATGGTTTCTTCTAATTCTAGCTCTCTAACGCATTCATCAATGATGTATATGGCATAACATACATCTCCTAATTTTGGTGCCATAAGAAACTTTGTCCTTATCCTTTTGCTTTTCAGATCCTACTGGTTCCTCGAGTTCGCTCGTGGGCACCATGCTTTCCTTAGGAGTCTTGGGTTCGCTAAATGTCGGGTTAACCGGTTCATCGTAAGCGGTCCCACTCCGTAAGGTTATTGCATTGGATTGCCCTTGGGGGTTCTGTTGAGGTTGACCAGGGAACTGTCCTCCGGGTGTAGTCTCAGGAGCTTGTTTTAAAGCTATTTGAGATATCAGGGTTTCAAGCATCTTATTGTGGGTGACTATTTGGTCTACCTTAGTTCCTAACTGAGTAATCAATTCATTCACATGAATGTTTTGGTTAATGAATTCTTTGTTTTGCTAGGTCTGAGCCGTAATAAAATTGTCCATGATTTTCTCAAGGTTCGGCTTAGGTTGCACAACTTGCATAAGCGGGTTTTGTCTTTGAGCCTGAAAACCGGATGGTATTAGGGGTGCAGGGTTTTGGATAGGGTTATTATATTTGTAGGAAAAATTAGGGTGATTCTTCCATCCAGGGTTATAGGTATTTGAAAATGGGTTTCCTTGGGCGTAGTTGACTTCTCCTGAGTGAGTTTCGTTCAGCAGATTGCATTATGCCGATTGGTGTCCTTGAGTACCACATAGTTCACACTCAGTTGAAACTGCTGTTGCAGCTACTGGGTTTGCGTACATATGTTCGACTTTAAGGGCCAAAGCGTCCATTTTAGCTTGCATCATGTCTATAGAACTTATCTCATGTATTCCTCCTCGGGCTTCTTTCTTTTCCACTATCGCTCGCTCTATCCCCCATTGACAATGGTTTTGGGCCATATCCTCGATGAGAGCGCAAGCTTCAAGGTAAGGTTTATTCATCAGGGCGCCACCTGCGGCGGCATCGATGGTCATCTTTGTGTTATAGTGAAGTCCATTATAGAAGGTATGAATGATCAGCCATGATTCCAGGCCATGGTGTGGACATATTCTCAACAAGTCTTTATATCTTTCCCAAGCTTCGAAGAGAGATTCACCTTGGTTTTGGGTAAATATGGTTATTTGGTTCCTAAGAACAACGGTTTTTCTCGGGGGAAAATATCTAGCGAGAAAAACTCTCCTAAGGTCTTCCCAAGTTATTATAGAATTGGCTGGAAGGGAACCTAACCAAGTAAGGGCTTTGTCTCTAAGGGAAAAAAAAGGAATAATCTTAACATAATCGCCTCAGTGGTAGCACCATTGTTTTTAAAAGTATTAGCTAGTTGAATAAAAGTTTTTAAATGTTGGTTCGGCTTCTTGGTAGCGAGTCCCGCGAACTGGTTTTGTTGTACTAATTGTAATAGGGATGTCTTTAGCTCGAAATTGTGAGCAGCAATATTGGGGTTCACAATACTAGAACTAGGTTCGTCATTAGATGGTTGAGCGAAATCCTTAAGGGGTCTTTAGTTACGGTCTTCGTCCATAGCTCTCTTAAATTTACGAAATAAGATATGTGCGCGAGTGTAACGTTCAGGTTCCTCTAAAGGATCTATAAGGGTACCGGTGCTGCGAGTTCTTTGCATTGACCAGAGGGTATAGCCTTAGTCTAGACGATGTAACAATAGGGTACGAAATTTTGATGTAATTGGTCCCCGGCAACGGCGCCAAAAACTTGATGGGCGATTCGCAAGTGCACGAATAATGTCAACGTAATATAAAAGATTATCGATCCCACAGAGACCAAACGTCAATCTATCGATTACTGTTGTTACGGTGTTTATCTAAGGCAAATCAAATAAAGGATGGTTTGTGCAAAATAAAAGTAAAGTGCGTGATTAAAATTAATAATAAAGCAATAGGTATAGATGCAATTGATATAGCTACGTAGTATTCCAGATGTGTACATATAGGATTCCTTATGGGGTAATATTTTCTACTCATGAAAAGAACTAATTTAACGGGAACTGTCGCTTTCGCGTATTCAGAACCGAGTTTATCCCTATTCGACCCCTCTTATTGTCACTTATAAAAAGGTGCGCATTGCGTTAGGATTAATAAACCTATTTTTAAGAAATATAGTTTCTTGACTTAGTTGAAAAGTATTTTAACCTGAAATTTCTAACAAAAAGAGGTTCTTGTGAACCGGACTTTAAATCCATAAACGCGTCCGAAAACAATTTTAAAATCGGTTTTCTTAAATATTAAAGACTCCTAATTGACTGAGCCAAGCGCTTTCGCTTCCTCAGAACAGTCAAAACTAACCTAATTTATCTAAAGGTAGGACGACTTTCGATCTTACCCAACGGATTTTAAGTACAGAAATAAGTGTTAAAAGCTAAAATAACCCCCAAGTAATTCTACTGACAACCGTGTGGAATACTAATTATAACTATAATCCTCGCATCCTAGCCCTTAAGATTTAACCGAACGTGGTAAGGTAAATAGGCATGGAGAATAAAGTGCGAGTAAATAAATAAATAAAGTACGGTGCGAGAAATAAATGGTGCGGGAAATAAAGGCGGGTAAATAAATAAAATGCAATAAATAGACAGAAACCTGCTCTAAACGAGAGGCTTTAAAATCTTGTACAACGGGAAGTAAAAAGCGGAAATAAAATGGCAGCAGGTTTAACTTCTACCCAAGTGCTCCAAACTCGATTATAGACTCGATTACACAGTGTAATAACCCCTCGATGTGAGAAGTTTATTACTCTACAATAGGTGAAATTTATGGCTTGAGTTCTATTCTCAAAGCTTGAATGGTTTGAAATGAATTAAAACTCTTCTATTTATAGAGGCAGGAAAGTACAGGTAAAGACAGGAAGGCCCCCAACTCCTTTTAGGAGGGAAATATCTGTGTGAAGGTGGCGCCCGCCACCTCCTTGTGGCGCCCACCACATGTACTAGGGTGGAAAGGAGTGAGAGATGTGGCAGTTGTCAGCAGTTGGCTTGCATCCAATGTGTGGCATCCCCTATGACGCCCGCCATGGTGGAAGCCATGTGTACATTTCCTCAGAAAGTAGGATTTTTAGCTCGGTTTTCTTCATTTCTTCTCGAGTAGCCTTGAAAATACAAAAACTTGAAAAAGAAATAAAACAAAGGCATAATACAGGAAAGTAGAAATAAAATACTAAATAACTTGTGAGAAATCAAGTCAAATAAACAGTATATTTTAAGTCTATCACATACACAACCCAAAAACAAGGTTGTTGAAGAAGAAGAGAAGGCGGAACTGTTTGTTGTTCCTATTCCATATAAGCCGCCAATCCCATTTCCTGAAAAGGTTTTTGCAAGAAAAGATATATGCCAAATTTAAGAAATTTATGGAGCTATTGAAAAATCTATACATTAATGTGCCTTTCACCTAAGCCCTATACCAAATGCATACCTATGTTAACATCTTAAAGGAGATCCTTTCTAAAAAGCGGAAATTAGAGGATAATGAGATTTTAGCACTGACTAGAGAATATAGACCCGTAATTTATAGTAACATGCTACCCAAGCTTAAGGATCCAGAGAGCTTTTTAATACCATACATTGTCAGAACAACGAGTTTCGAGAGAATGTTATGTGATTTTGGGGTCAACATTAGCTTGATGGCCCTATCCATGTGTAAAAAGCTTAACCTTGGTGAGATGAAGGCCACCAATATTTTTATTTAGGTGGAAAATAGATTAGTTAAATACCCTATTGGGATACTGGAAGATGTGCCCGTAAGGATTTGGAAGTTGTTTATATCCACTGATTTTGTGATCATGGAGATAGAAGAGGATTCTTAAATCTATGTCATTTTAGGTAAACCTTTCCTAGCCATAAATGGTGATATTATAAATGTAAATCAAGGAAAAATCACCTTTAAAGTAGGGGATGAGATGATTAAGTTTTTTCCAAAGTAATGAAAAATCCTTCTGTTAAAGACTCTTGTTTTAGTCTTACCATAAACGATTAAGATGTCAATAAGAAAAAATTCAAAAAAGAAGGAAGATGAAAATGAGAAAGATAAGACCTATGAAAAACCTACCTTCCAATCTGAAGTGCTAGCACATGGGGAAATCCTTAAAGTGAAAGAGAAACCAATCCCATCAGACCTCAAATATGAACCCCCTCGTAGAAGAAAAAAATAAAGGGGTAAAGAGTCTGATAACTAGATGAATAAGTTAAAATGGATCCCTAAAGTTTCTAGGTACAATGTTAAGGAATTAATCCTGAAGGAAGTTCCCTCTTGAGCATGAGGGGTAAACAATCAGTCTGGACGACTTTAAATAAAGCGCTATGTGGAAAGCAACCCACATAGTTTTTTGTTTTAATTTTTTTCTTTTGTATTCGTTTTTGTGGGAATAAAAAATTAAGTTATACAAAGAGCACCACCACCTCCTACCAGACGATATGCGTTAGCAAAGGCTAATTAAAAGTGGAGATAATTTAAGGTTTCTCTCTCCCTTTTCTTTCACTGTTAACATTGGGGACATTGTCTAGTTTAAATATGAGTGAGTTATATATGCTTTTAGTTTAATTTTTTAGTTTTATATTGATGTGTGTTTGTCATATTGCTGTGAAATGTACCCTTAAATAAAAAATTTAAATTTTTTTAGAGTTTTGATTGTATATTTATTTGAAAGTATATCCAGTCTATGGAGAGACTTCAGGTTATGGACCGTGAGAAATTTTGATAAATTTGTCTTGTCCTAACACCTAGAGCCTCCTAATCTAATTTTGATTTAACTCGATTTGACTTGTAGTTTCTAGTTATTTGTGAGTAATTTTGATTAATTTTCATATTTCAGCCCGACTTTAATTTTTATGATCGTTTGTATGTTGGTTGGCTGAGGAAAGAAAATATGAAAATAAAGAGCAAGAAAAAAAGTTCAAAAGTGAGTAGTAAAAGGCAATTGCACCTAATAAGTTGGTAACCGTCACCCGATTATTCATCCTAGTGGTGGTTGATCCCTAATGCCACAAAATAGTTATAAAAAAATTGGATAAAAATGTGCATATGTGAGTGTGTGTGTGTGTGTGTGTGTGTGTGTGTGTGTGTGTGTGAGTGTGTGCGCGCGCAAAATAAACAATGGATAATCCGAGTAAGTAGAGTACACCCTAAAAGACCGCCTTCCCAAAACGTTAGCTTGTTCAAGTTATTGTGAATAATACTTCCTCAGTCTAATCCTATTGATGCTTAATGATATATTTGTTTAAAATTACTTAATATGGTTGATTTGTGTATTTGAAAATAAAATAAAATTGGGTGTGAAAGCTTATAGTAAAATCCACAGTGGAATTTGGTGTTTTTCAAAGAGACTCTAGTTTTTGTTCTCACAAGACCCTTAAGATCAAGCGAGTACTGAAAGAACAAAACCTTAGCCATCATAAAATAGAATCTCATATGAGTATCTACACATTAATATTTTTAATTCTTTCAATACAAGAATTTGATTGCTTAAAATAGAACAAAACCTTTGTTTGTAAGAAAAATTGCTTAAGAACAAGCAATGATTCAAGTATGAAGGATTTGATCAGTGGCATTTAACTATGTTTTTAGTATGTTTTGTGTTTGATTCTTAAGAATTTGGTTTATGGTATTGTGCACTTTTACACATGTTTGTGTTTATTATCCATCTTTTATGCAAAAAGGACCACCCATGATAAATTATAAGTCATGAAAGGAAAAATATGACAAAAATGCAAAAATTAGGATCTCTGCCATACAAAATCCATGGAGCTACTACGGGTGGATGTAGTAGCTACTATGGGCTGTAGTAGCCCATGATGGAACCCCCATAGTAAAAATCTAGGCCTTTTATGAGTACCCCTAGCAGCTGCTACACATGGTAGCATGCTTCAACACTTATGATGTTTCATTTTCTCTTGTTCCTTTCTCTTGTCTTTTGGAGTTCCAACTATTTTCTTCTATAATGAATGTTCCTAGAAATGATTGGGAATGAATTTTAATGCTTGTAATGAGAGTTTTATCTATATATTCTATGAGAAAAATAGAATAAAGGAGGTTGGATGCCCCGTCTCTAGTTTATTTACAAGCCCATTTTCTTCTGCAACTTTTACTTTGGATTCAACTACTATACTTTCATTTCCACTAGGGATTTTTTTAATTCAAGTTTTATTTCTTTTATTATAGGTTCTTAATTTTATTTCTTTTCTCATTATTATTACTTTTGATCATGTATGTAATATATGTTTTGCTTGCTATAGTTATATCCATGTCTAAGTAGTCGATTAGGGGTTTAGGGCAATGAGGATTGTATCGTAATAACCCTCTTGTAGATTCCTAGAGATTCCTAGATAATTTGTTAGGAGAACTTAGGAAAAATTCATTTCATTGTTTTTGATCTTAGAAATATTTAATTTTACTATGAAAGTAGGAATGAAATAGATATCGCCTATACGATGAAAATATGTAGTACGATATCAGAATTAGAAACACCGAATTGTCAGATTGAGGCAACAAAAGTGTCTCAAAATTTTGACAGAGAGAGTATTTTTATAAATGGCTGCTCTAAAAATGCACTCTAAACAAATACACTACACCGACAAAAATGGGTAGTGTATTTGATCAGAGTAAGACGACACGTCGATGTAAATCAGTGTTGTCTACCTTTTCCATATTTTTTTATGAAACTAACTTTATTCTTGTAACAAAGTGGGGTCTTCAAGAGGATTAGAGGCATGAATAAAATTCATAATCTCTGCTTGTTTTAATTATTTTAATTGAAAATGTAAAACTCATTCAAAAAACAATTTTCGATCGTTTTAGCTACACATATATAAGATATAACTTGGTAGTCATTCACTTGGCCTTTGTTGTTCAATACTTTTTATATTGCTTCAACATTGTCGTATACTTGCAGCGTGTCACTAAGTCATTGTTGTATAAAGTAAGTGATAGTGCTCAGTTTTAAGGACTGAGCCAAACCTCCTAAAGCAGTGAATAGAGAGGAAGAGAGATAATTTTCTGCAATGATTTTCCTTTTTCTTAGCTCAATGAGCAAATACATCTTATATAGTTTTGAATAGCAGAATCTAAAAAGAGATATCACGGCTGCGCACTACTAACAAACGTACATCACAACAAGGCACTACTAACAAACTTTGGCTGAGTCATAGCCTTCTAGAAACAAGCAGAAACAAAAAATAGAAATAACTAGGAATAAAACAAATACTCATTTAATAAAGTATGTGATCTTGATATTTTGAAGGAAACTTCTTAGTACGAATGGGCCTATCAATATTAGGAATAGTGGGCTGCAAGTTGCTAACTCCACCTCCCGGGTCCGCAGCTGTATCAAAACCCACTCCTTTAAATTCAACCTTGTCCTCAAGGTTGTAAACTTTTTGCATAGTCTGCCATGCCTCCCATGATGCCTCCTCTGGTGCAAGACCAGTCCACTGCACCAAGACTTGTTACTGGGGACAGTCATCAACTGTAACAATTTTGGAATCCATAATTGTTAAAGGAGAGAGCAAGGGATAATTGCCCATTGAATCAGCATGAAGATGTCCACTCTCAGTAGGAGGAGAACCCACGTGTGGCTTCAAAAGTGAAGAATGGAAAACATCATGAATCTTTGAATGTGAAGGGAGTTCTAGTTTATAAGCGATGGGTCCAACGTGAGCCAACACGCGAAACGGACCATAATACCTCTTGTGCAACTTATTATACTTAATATCAGAGAGAGAGATTTGGCAATATGGCTGCAGCTTGACATAAACCCATGAATTGACCTCAATATTCACCTCTCGACGTTTGGTGTCAGCAATGGATTTCATTCGGGTCTGAGCCTTAGCCAAATTCTTCTTAATTAATTCTAATACCGCCTCTCGTGTACTCAACAATTCATCAGATACAGCTAATTCAGATGTGTCAGTCACATACGATGGGATAGAAGAAGGAGGCTTACCATAAACTACCTGGTAAGGTGTCATCCCATCCGACAAATGAAATGATGTATTGTAATGATACTCTGCCCAAGGGAGATAACGATGCCAAAGAGAATATTTATGATGAACAAAGGCCCTCAAATACTGTTCAATAGTGCGATTAGTGACCTCTGTTTGTCCATCTGTTTGAGGATGGTAAAATGAGCTCATGCGAAGCAAAGTACCACTGAACTTGAACAATTTGGACCAAAATTTGCTAACAAAAACCGGATCTCTATCGGAGACAATGCTCCGAGGTAGACCATGCAATTTGCAGACAATGTTAACGAAAAGATCAGCCACTTTATAAGTTGTGAAATTAGTGGGCAAGGCTCCCAAATGCACATATTTAGAGAAGCGATCCACCACGACAAGTAGAATAGTGAACCCATTAGAAGTGGGCAATCCTGTGACAAAATTTAACGAAATTTCCTCCCAAATGTGCACTGGAATAGGGAGTAGCTGGAGCAATCCCCCAGGCTTGTTGGTGAGGTACTTAGTCTGTTGACAGGTAGCACATTCTCGTATAAATTGCTTGATGTCTTGGCGCATAGAAGGCCAATAGAAATTTGCGGAGAGGCGTTTGAGGGTTTTGACCACGCCAGCGTGGCCTCCTATAGGAGTTTCATGATGTTCCTTGAGCAATAACATCTTGAAATGAGATTTAGAAGGAAGCCAAATGCGCCCTTTGTGAAGCAATAAACCATTCGACACAGAATAACCCGGAGCAAGTGAAGGATCAGATTCAACTTGTTGGCAACGTGCTTGATAATCGGCATCTGAGTTCAACTCTTTGCGTAAATCATCAATAAACAGAAATTGAGGTGTGGAGAGCACATGCAACTCAGTAACAGGAGGCTCACAACTGCGAGACAATGCATCAACCACCATATTGGTCTTTCCAGGCTTGTATTGAATATCATAATGGTAACCCAATAATTTAGACAAATAAAATTGTTGCTCTGGAGTTTGAATCACTTGAGTCAGCAGTTCCTTCAAGCTACGATGCTCACTTTGAATCACAAAATAATTTGCCAGTAAGTATTGACGCCAATGCTTCATAGTGCAAGTGATGACATGAAGCTCACGTATGTAAGTGGAAGCCTGGGAAAGACGAGGACAAAATATCTTGTTGAAATACGCAATAGAGTAATCATTCTGCAATAAAACAGCGCCCATAGCATGCCCCGAGGCATCAGTCTGCACAATGAACGACAGAGAAAAATCTGGCAAGGCAAGAACTGGTGCAGTAGCTAAAGCAACCTTCAACTTGTCAAAAGCTTGTTGAGCCAAGGTGGACCACTCAAAAGCATTATTTTTCAATAAGCAAGTTAAAGGATGAGCCAAAGTAGCATAATCGTGAACAAATCTACGATAAAACCCGGACAGACCCAAAAAACCATGCAAGCTCTTCACGGATTTAGGAGTTGGCCAATCAACTACTCCTTGTAACTTTAAAGGGTCAGGTGCCACGGTCCCCTCAGCCACAGTATGACCCAAATAAGCAATATGACTTTGGCAAAAAGAACATTTCGTTGGTTTTAAATGAAACTGATGCTTATCTAAGATATCAAATACCTGTGACAAATGACCAAGGTGGGTGTCCAAAGTGGTGCTGAAACCAGGATATCATCGAAGAAAACAATAAAGGACTTGCGAAGTAGATCACGAAAAATATCATTCATAGTAGCTTAAAAAGTTGTCGGAGCGTTGCATAAGCCAAATGACATAACACGATATTCGTAGTGCCCATCATGTGTGCGAAAAGCTATTTTTGAAATGTCTGCAGGGGATAATCGTATCTTATGAAAGCCAGAAGTTAGATCTAGTTTTGAAAACACCCTAGCCTTTCCTAATCCGTCCAATAATTCATCGATGGTAGGCAAGGGGAACCGATCAGGTACAGTAATAGCATTCAAAGCGCAGTAGTCTACGCATATACGCCAAGATCCATACTTTTTTTAGGAGAAGAATAGGGGAAGAAAAAGGACTTGTGCTAGGTTGTATCCACCCAGTTTGCAATAATTTGGCTACTTGAGATTCTATCTCAAGCTTCTGTGAGTAGGGGTATCGGTAAGGTCGAACATTGACCGGTGTGGATTGGGGTAGGAGGGGAATTTTGTGGTCAGTTGGTCTAGGTGGGGGGAGTGCGGAGGGTTCAAAGAAAAGGTGGGAGTATTTGGTGAGGAGGGAGGTGAACTCAGGGTTAAGGTTTAGTGTATCTGGTTGGGAAGAAAAATTAGATTGGGTGTCATGTGTACCGATGACATGGAGGGAAAATAATTGGGCCTCAGGGTCTATTATAGTGATCCGTTGGAATTGGTGAAAGCCTATAGGACAAGTTGGTGAATCTCCCTTCAACTCAACACTTGAATTGTTATGGAAAAAAGTCATAGTAAGGAGATTGTAATTCATTAAAACTGGGCCTAACCCCCACAACCATTAGGCCCCTAACACAACATCCGCACCACGTAAGCCTAAGACAAAGAGATCCATAATGAATGAATGACCTTGTAAAACTATTGACACCTCACGACAAATATGGGAACACACTAATTCTTGTCCACTGCCAGCTAAAACTCTTAATGGATCAATTGGGTCTAAGGGGAGGCCCAAAGCAGAAGAAATAGTATCCTTGACAAAATTATGGGTACTACCCCCATCCATTAAAACACCAACCGGGTTAGAGGAGATTCGACCCATGATGCAAAATGTGTCAACAACTTGGTCCCTAGAAAGAGCATGTAAACTTTACTGTGCTGCATGAGCAGAGAGTTCCTCCGATGTAACAACGCAGTCAATCAATTATTCCGCCGGTGACTCTAATTCACTGGGCGTAGAAGAAAAATCCTCATCAATAGCAACCATTAAAAACACACGACCACCACATTTGTGTTGTTTGGACCATGGTTGATCACAATTGAAGCACAAACCCTTCTGACGTCGTTCATCGAGTTCTGGCCCGGAGAGATGCCGAAAATGGGGCTTTGCTGGTGGCGTAGGAAGAAGGCCTTGGGAGGGTTTCACCATGGAAGATGAATAAGAATAGGGCTTGCGTGAAGGATGAGGCCCTAAAGCAGATTGTCGTGGTGGCGGCTGTCGCTACTGCGAAAATCGGCGCCGGCTGAACAGAAGTGTCGCCACCGCGCGTTATTTATCCCAAAGAGGGGAAAGGAAACGCTCGAGATAAACCTACCGCAAAACGGGGAAAGGAATGGTCATCGCAACCCAATCCTGGATTCGGGAGTCGGTTACGCAAGGGGAAGGTATTAGCACCCCTCACGTCCGTCGTACTCGACGGGATCCACACTTGTTTTCTAGTACGGATTGTTATTTCTATCTAAACTAAGGGTCAAGGGTTAAAAGAAAATAAACTGACTCGGCAAAGTATCGCACTTTATGCCTACGTATTCCCGTCTGGAACGAGAAATCAGAGTCAACGTAGTTCGCCTACCTACGGGAAAGGAGGGGAAGGTTGCTCGCTAGGATATCGCATCCTATGCCTACGTACTTTCATACAGCATGAAAGATCAGAGCAAACGTAGTTCAGGCCACGTACGACACAAGTCTGTTTTGATTGCTTTTACTCCTTCTAAAAAAGGGTTTTTCTGATTACTGGTCCAAGCGGACAAAAATGACGTTTTGATGAGTTCATATTCTTTTACGAAAGAAGTGTCTTTTATTGTGTTTGGAATATTATTGTGTTTTTCTGTTTGTTTTGAGAAAGAAGAGACAGAACTCTAACCTACGGTTGAAAAGGGAATCAAACTAACATAGTGTTATCATGCATGGGTTAAGACCTAATGTCTATCATGTTCCTCTCTTGCGCAGAGAGAAATAGAGATCCTAAGGGAATAGACGGAAGCAGAAACAATAGCATATATACAATAAAGCAGTAAAATGCATGAATGCAGCAATACAAGCGAGGCAAGGGAGTCCCACTCAACCTCGAACCTAGAAAACAACAGGCAAAAGCGAACAAAATTCGCTTTCAACCTAACAGATTAAATGGCACACAATACAGTCAGAGAAATTCAAACAATACATCAAAAATTATAAACAACAATCTTCACCAACAAGCTTTATCAGCATCTGTCCTCAAGTCATCTTCAACCATCTACAGGCTTCAAGCAAGCATCAGTCTTCATCTTCACAGCCTTCAAGCAAGGCCTCTATCCTCAATCTTTCATGGCTTTTCTTCAAGTCTCACTCTCTAAGATGAGGAACAGTTAAGAGGATGAACTGGAATGTTAAACAGTTAGTTGACCACCAAAGGTGGCAAACAGACTGTTAACAACATGTAGAAGGTTTCTCTCAAGAGTTCTATCTCTTAGACACTGTCACCAAGCCTTCCAAAGGAAGGGGGTGAGTGTCCTAGAGAGACTCTGCATCATAGAGAGGAATGGAGGCAAACAAGGCCTTCCATATTTGTGAATCAAGTTGCTATTCTAGAGCTCTACCTAGCTCCTAAACTCTATAACCTTCAACAGCTGCCAGCAAGATATGCTCTTCATCAACTCTGGAAATTGATCTTCATTCCTTGTCTTCAATGGGCTTCATCAGCAAAGTCTTCAGCTCAAACCCAAACCCCAAGCAGGCCCAATACCCCATACAGTCAAACAAATAACCCTAGAGAGGGCACACCACACAATCAATCAATTACAGAAAATATACTAATAGTATTAACATAATAGGGGAATTTCTAGCATTTTCTAAGGGATCTATCACTTACCCATAATACCCCTATAGTCCCATCTTCTAATTTGTCCTAAAGAAAACCCAAAAAGAAAATTGTTTTGACCTATACTAAAGTTTTAATCAAATTCTACACTACTTAGAACTACCTAATTAAAACTACCCTAAAAATTATCACAAAATTATGAAATTAATTCAGGGGGAACCTAAACCATTCATCTAATTATCCTAAAAAAATTGAACTTAAAATCCTAAGGGAACTACCATAATTAAATTCTACAAGTTAGCATACTAACTAAAAGAATTAAAAAAGCAATTAAAAGTAAAAATATGCAAAAAATATGAAAATGAAGTAAAATGACAATTTTATGTTTTCATATTTTTCTTGACAGAAAATAAAAAATGGGAAAAAAAGTCTCATTAAAAAATATGCATTTTTCAATTTTATATGAATTTTTGAAGTTTAATAAAATCTCGGCCGCAGGATGGTCTTCCAAGTCAACAAGTCCACATACAATCAATGGTCTAGATTATGTCTTCAACCTTGGTCCATCTAGGGTTTTAGAATCCATGAAAAAACAAACTCCATGCATGAAACTTTATCACCTTCATTCTCTCTCATTTCTCCATCAAATGCCATGATCCAAGAACCAAACTTGACTAGAATTTTATGTAGAATACAACCATGCCTTTGGATTTCGTTGAAACTAACTATATCATCCTAACCGAACCACACAACTCCATGGATCCAAACTTTCTTCAATTTTCGACCATCATAAAACTCAACAATCTTTGTATATAATTAATCCTCATGCTATGCTGATCACAACCAACCAATTCTCATGCATTATCATCCATTAAATCATGTGTTCTACCTCCATCAAGAATCAACCTCCATTAATGAAACCTCACTAATTGGTCTAAAACTCATCCAAATGAATCCCCTAATGGTCTCTAATAGTTTCACAACAAGAACTAATCCTAACCATGCCTAAAACAGAGTGTGGGAAAGATTTTGCATACCTTGACCCTACAATGGCAAGTGTTGAAAAGCTTCGAATCAGGCCTTGTGGATCTTCAAGAATTGTCTCTATGTGATGAATAACACTTTTCTTGCACAAGATTTGATGGAGATGGCTTGTATCTTCAGATCCAATCACTTTTGCTCTTTTGCAACTTCACTTGGAAAGCTCCAATTCTTCAACAATGGTGGCTCAAGCTAGCATGAACATACTCAGGGATGTTTGTAGTGATGATTTGTGGAAGAAAATGGAAGGGTAATGAAGAGAAGAATGGAGTTTCAATACAATTTGCAAAATGGAGAATTTTGGTTCAAACTCTTTTTCCTACCACCATTAACATCAACAATCACCAACCCTTCAACAATGGAGAATGAAATTAATATATAGACTAATTTGGAAGGGTCTAGAATCATCTAGATCAATCTAGTAGCAACTTGAACTTTCATGAAGATATTTTGCATTTCACTTCCCACCACATGACAAAATCCTTACAACTTGAGTAATTCACTTGATTTTCTCCTTAAGTGGTATTTTGGACAAGATACAAAGCTTAAACACCTTGTTTATGAAGCTTTTCTTTGTTTTGGTTTGGTATGCCATTATGCAAGTAAGACTTTTACAAAGCAACCCCAAGATTTAAGCCTCAAATCAAAATTGTGGTTGAACCAATGTTCTTAAAATGTCCTTGGGAGTCAAAATGACCTATCATATGCCATGGTTTGGATTTTGAACTTGGATTTTAGGATTTTCCATTTCACTTGAATTAACTTATGTCCCATTTTTAGGCTATTTTTATCACTTTTTGCTATGAGCCTTTCCAACATCTCATTACCACCCTACTAGCCTTAAAACATCATTATAAGCAACTTTTATGTTGAAGGTTTTTCCATTTGAAGCTTGGAAGTAGGAGATATGGCCATATGCTTGAAATGACCTATAATGTCCAAATGACCAAAATACCCTTCACTTGCCAAAGTCATAAGTAGAGTTCCACAAATCAGATGAAGGCATACCATACCTTTCTAGAAAGCTAAGATCATGAGGAACAACTTTCATGTTGGCCAGAAATCCATTTGAAAGCTCCTTGAGGGGTAAAAGTTACATGGAAATCAAGTAACTTTCACAGACAAATTTCAGATGCCTCTGACGACCTGTAACTTGCAAGGACCATAACTTGAGTTCTATAAATCTCCTTGATGTCTTCCACCACTAAAATTAAAGGTCTTGAGATACTCTACAAGTTTCATGTTGGCCAAGGATCCATTTGAGACTTGAATTTTGAATTATCTTGCTGGGAAGTTTGCCCTAGATCAGGGGATTTTACACAGAAACCCTAATTTAGAAACCTCTCTTCTTCTTGATTTCTCTTGATTTCTCCTTGGCACAACACCACATCTATATCTACATGTCAAATGAGGCATCCCAAATCTTTCAAACAGGCCTTGATGCCCTTCAATCAAGCATTTGACCTAGGGTTGACCTAGGGTTGACCCAGATGAAACCCTAGTTGACTGTCTTCAACTACAGCTCTTGCAATCACATCAATGACTTGTCTCACTTTCAAAATGACCCTCTAGGTCTTCCATGATGTCTGTACACATTCCATGCTTTCAATTCACAGCTCACCACTTCTTTGATTATCTTCAAATACCCTCAAGATAGGAGATAGATCCACTGCTTGGTCCACTAACTTCTCAGATGATGACTTGGCTAAGATTGAATTTGAATAGGAATCACTTGATATGCCCATAGAGATAAGAATTGCATTTGATCCCTTGTTGGATGGCTTGCCCATGCTATGCTATGCAGATGATTAGACTATGTACATGACTTTTTTATGCAAATGACAATGCAATTGAAACATAAACCAAGTGAAGTAGGTTGAGCAAATTTTAGGATGCAACAACTGCCCCTATTCAAGCGACTTGGACCCGACTGGGTGAAGCGCGAACGACCTTCAAACATTCGAGGTACGAAACGGTTGAATACTAAGAACCTGGAAATTTGCCAACCGCAGAAATAAACTGCACCACTGTTTGGGGAACGCCATCCACTAACTGAATCTGGTTGTTACGGCAACAACTGATCCGACGTCTGATAATTCTAATTTCAACTTCAACCACCTATGTAACGCCACAGGTACTGAACACTTTTCGCAAAACACATATGTCCACAACTGGACTAACCTTATCAACACAAGAAGAGAGACAAATTCGTCAACACGAATAGAGATTCTGTTGTCACAAGAGTAACCTTGTCCACATCTGGACCCAAATTTCGCCAAATCACGAATAAACACAAATCTGTCCACGTCAGGACTCACATTACGGAAAAATCCCGGCGCTTTCGCTGGGGAAACATTTCTGTCTAATCACAGAAAACTCCATCCGTCTATCCATACGGGCAAATCATCTGTCTAAACACAGGAAACTTCATCCGCCTATCCATCCGGGAACATCATCTGTCTACACACAGGAACACTTCATCCGTCTATTCATACGGGAACATCATCTGTCTACACACAGGAAACTTCATCCGCCTATCCATACGGGAAAATCATCTGCCTAAACACAGGAAACTTCATCCGCCTATCCATACGGGAAAATCATCTGCCTAAACACAGGAAACTTCATCCGCCTATCCATACGGGAAAATCATCTGCCTAAACACAGGAAACTTCATCCGCCTATCCATACGGGAAAATCATCTGCCTAAACACAGGAAACTTCATCCGCCTATCCATACAGGAAAATCATCTGGCTAAACACAGGAAACTTCATCCGCCTATCCATACGGGAAAATCATCTGCCTAAACACAGTAAACTTCATCCGCCTATCCATACGGGAAAATCATCTGCCTAAACACAGGAAACTTCATCCGCCTATCCATACGGGAAAATCATCTGGCTAAACACAGGAAATTTCATCCGCCTATCCATACGGGAAATCACTCCGCCACCACTGCGGGAAAATTTTATCATTATTACGGGGAAATGACTCCGCCACCACTGCGGGTACGTACTCTGCCAAATACAGGAAAATAATTCCGCCTTTGCTACGGGTAAACACTCTGCCAAATACAGGAAAATAACTCCGCCTTTGCTACGGGACGACACTCTGTCAAATACAGGAAAATAACTCCGCCTTTGCTACGGGTAAACACTCTGCCAAATACAGGAAAATAACTCCGCCTTTACTACGGGAAATACTCTGTCGAATACAGGAAAATAACTCCGTCACTGCTACGGGAAATACTCCGATACAACTTTTCTGCCTATCTTTGCAGCAGCTAGCTCCATCAATCACATGGGTAACACAATAAGAGTCTAGTCTTCCAATTTTCAGTGCTGACATGGCAGCAAATCTGAGAAGGCCTCTACTGGGGATTTTCTGAATCCACACCGCCAGACACCTATTTTATCATAGGCGGCAACTCCCAAAAATCGATTCATGAAATCTTTTGATGTTGTCACAACAACAACCTTGAAGAAATACTCCGCTGGAAGGGTAAGAGAAACTTAAACAAGCAACTCTGTGGGGAATAATGCCACAATTGACATTATCATTACATGTCTCACGCCGAGATCTTGAATGTTTGACAATTAATTCGAGCAAGAGCTCTCTCCACCTGCATGGGAAACAATACTTGAAAACAAACGGTTAACCAACCTGGTTTATGCTTAAAATGCATATGTTTGACAATGGCGTAATGCTCCATTCGTCATGGAAAGGTTACGCGTTTTTATTTGGTAGATTCAAATATGACACTATATGCGATGCAAATGCAGACTCGAACTGCTGGGATACAGAAAACTGCTTCGGCAAAATAAATGCTGAAGACAATGCCGACTCCGCTGGGGGTAACCAGGTGTTACAGAATTATTCTAGCAAATAAATGCTGGAAGAGTGAAGCCTGCTTCGCTGAGGAATAATTGAATGCGCCAATCATGCTGGAGAGTGAACGGGTACCACACGGTATTCTGACAAAATAAATGCCAGGACACACAACCAACTCTGTCGGGGAGAGCCTTAATCTTCGAGTTCCACTGGGAGGAAAGAAAACACTTGCTGAAAAAGAGAGAACTCCACTGAGGATGAAACGACTCTCTTGGGGAAAATCAACTGACTCTGTTGGGGAGAGTAAATGACCCTACTGGGAAGGGTAAACTGTCTAAGTACAGCTCACGAGTTGGAAATGTTAATCTTCTGAGGCTAAACCACTCTGCTCGAGATGGGGGATCCTTCTAGGGGACACCACGCTGTCTGAATACAGCCTACAATCTTGGAATCGCCAAACTCTGCTGAGGGTAAACGACCCTGCTGGAGAATGTCCTTTGGATAAGCTGCGACTAGCTGGAGAATTTGATCCTTCTTTAGTAAGGAACATTGTCATCTCAGAAGCGCGACCTGCATGGGGATTCACTTCACGTAACGATCAAGCCTTTTCGTTACGAGCTTCTGGTTAGGACTCTTCGATCTCTGTACCCTGACGGTTAGATCTGAACTGTTTCTACATCTCGAACCTCGAAAAGGTGTTTCAACAACATAACTTTCGTGCTTCTAGCGTGACCTGCCCCGGTCTCGCAATAATCCTTTGTCCCTGATTGACGGATTCGTGGAACAATGCCCATAGCCGCGAGAGATTTGCCAAATCTCGACCTAATTGCCCCAGATGAACTGCTTCTCGAATGTACGACTTTACTGGGGATAACCGAACGCGGCAAGTAGGCTGGGGCTTTTGTACATCCGTGATAGGTCATACACTTCTGATGCTGGACAATACCCCGTCCGAATTCACGGCTTCTAGTAGAAGGGTCACAATTTCCCGATATTTGTCTCAAACTTGAAGATTGGCTGAATCTGCTCAAGTAGCTCTGAGTAACGCTGATGACACTGAGAAGAACAATTATTTCGCCTCTGTTATGCCCTGTCCTGCAGGAACCTCTGTGGGATAGTCTGAAAATCTGTACCCTGACGGTTTAATATGAACTGCTCCCAGCATTCTGAACTTCCGCGAGATACTTCGACTCGAACGTCTCTCGAATAAAGATGACCCCTGCGCTCTTAGGATGGCATGCCCCTGTCTGCAATGACTTTGCCTTAATCTGGTTCTTGGCAAAACCCACTCTGAACCGAAAGCACCTTACTACAGTACGACCTTGCGGTGGCTTACCCCGGTGTTTCCCTTAACTCAACAACTATCCACATCGTGACTTGCCCCTGAACGAGCGTTGAGCGACTTAACCTGTCCTGATATAGCATTCTGGATAACTGCCCCTGATTGGCTCTCGAGAAGATTCTCTTCTGATCAACTCCTGCCCCATAATCAACTGATGCTTCGGGACTTTTCCTCAGACTAATTGATTCCGAACTCTCTGGAAGTCAATGCCCCAGATTTACAGGGTTTCACAACATACACCATTCTGATCCAGACTGTTGAATTATTCAATCCTGTTCGATTATTCCCTGTTGGAATTTCTTTCCTGTCAACTACTAACCTGCAAGTAAAATTGTTCAATCCCGAATGGTAGTTTTAATGCAGTGTTCATGCAAATTTTGAAAAAATTTGTGCTGTCACTCATTTACATGTCATGAATGTGAGTGATGAATGAACCAAAGTTCAAACGTAGTGCTTACGTGGTCATTGAAAAATACAACAAGGATATGATTAGCAAATCAAGAAGGAGTCGGGTTACTCAACCTTATCGCAATGCGCTTTCAGAATAAACCCTACCTCAATTATGTCTTTTAAGGGTTGTATTGTGGTCGGGTTCACGGTTCGTGAAACAAAGGATATTTGGCTCAAATTATGTTTTGTACCCACCCCTTCTACGTGATGATCTCCGATCCTAAAGTTCAGTTAACGTGGCTCGAGCGCTCGCCTCTTCGAGAGGTATGTTGAATGGTAAGAACCATAGTTAAGGAACTCACAAGGTTTTTCGGAGTGACAGTTACTCCTTTCTCATTTTCGGTGTCTGTATACACGACTTTGTCCTTGTTCGAGGATTTTCTTTTTATATCCTTCTTTTTTTTTGTTCTTTTGATTCCCTAATTTTTGCCTGGACTGACTCCTTTTGAGTTCTTTTCGATTTTTCTTTTGAAGTCCAGCGGGATGCCCTAATTTTTGCCTAAATATTAGCTTTCCAGCTTTTTCTTTTTACTTAGCGGGCTTTCTTTTTTCTTTTTTTTCTTGGAACAAAGTCGTGTGACACTGATTGTCTTAGTTGCTTCGAAAAGATGGTAACTGTCTCACTCCTGGTTGGTGAGGTTTAACCATGGTGGTTGGCGAGATGCGACCTCTTGACAGGTATAGACTGATTGGTCCTCGAAAGGCAACACTCCTCTGTAAGACTTGAACACTCGGTCAAGCTAACTGACAACTACCCTGCCCCGGGTTAAGATGTGAGGGTTTAAAAGTCCGAAAAACTTCTACTTCTTGGCTCGAAGTGGTTAACAAGGGACTAACTCCTTATATCTCCAGTGTTTGGGGATTTGAAACAATGCCTTGTACATCATCGGCAATGTTTTATCTGAAAGCATACGATCATCGGTTATGAATATTCAGTTTCGTCATCCTCCCTCCGATCTTTGCTAATCACAGTGATAAAGTGGAGTAAATAAAATGCAAGTGTCAGTGCAATGCAGTAAATGAGTGACAACGACATGATTAATTCAGAAAAATGCATAGTCACTTTGTTAATATCACCATTCGAAACAAGCAATATTTACAGCAAGTAGTAACTAACAGAAAAGAAACTACAAATGCAAATGATAAAAAGTCCGAGGACTGCCAATGCTGAGGGTGCCCTCCTGTCTGGACCACTGGCTTCTTGAAAAGGACCCTCTGAATCTACGAGCTTAGACAGCTGAGAGGTTGGCATGAACAAACAAAACTCCTTCTGGAAAGGAAATGTACTCTTGGTCGATCAACTGTTGTACTTTTGCCTGAAAAGCTTTGCAATCTTCCGTCGAATGTCCGGGGGAGCCACCATGGTAACCACACTGAACGTGGGGATTGTACCCAGGAGGGTAAGGTTCTGGAACTGGCTTAAGAGCTTTAGGTTCCACCAAAGAACTCTGGATCAAAGATGGTAGCAGCTGGCTATACGGCATAGGCACTGGGTGAGAAGGAGCTTTCCTTCGTTCCAAATTGTTGCGAGGTCGATTCTGATTCTGACGCTGATTCTGATAACCTCGGCCACGAGTTCGCTGATTAGCATGAGGAGCGACATAACGTTCCTGATAGGGTGCCCCAGGCACAGTGGTCTGTCCAGCGCAACAAGCCACAGGAGATACTGATCCAACAGATTTCACCACTCCATCTCGAGGATATCCAACATCTGACATGATTGCATTGATCACAGCTCCTTCTTCATTCTGATAGTCATAAAGAGATTCAGCTTCACTAGCCTGACTGTTTGACGTAACTCCAAGCATTCTTTCGAGGTACGGGCTCTCCAGGGAGTGTACAAACATGCTCATTAACTCTCGGTCTAGGAGCGGCGGCTTCACTCTGGCAGCAAATTCTCTCCATCTCTGAACATACTTCCTGAAAGGTTCATCGTTCCTTTGAGACAATTCTTGCAACTGCATGCAACTAAGAGCCTCATCAAGATTGTAGTAATACTGCTTCAGGAAAGCATCGGCTAAATCCGCCCATGATCGGATCTGATCACTCTCTAACTGCATATACCAACTCAGAGATGCCCCAGTCAGACTATCTTGAAAGCAGTGAATCATCAGCTTTCGTTATGCACGAACGAAGTCATTCTCCGGCAGAACATAACCAAATGTAGCTTCGGACAGCTATCCCCTTTGTACTTCTCGAAATTGGGCGCTTTGAACTTTGGAGGCAACACAAGACCTGGAACCAAACACATGCTCGCAGCATTCAGATCAAGAGTGTTCTTATTCACCAAGGCAGCAATCTGGTCTTCCAACGTCTGAAGTCTTCCCATATACTCAGCAGTCAGTGGGTCCTGAATATTAACCTGCGGAACAACTCTTGGAGGTGGCAAAATCTTTGGGGAATCTGGCGTAGAGAAAGTGGAATTGTGGTACTCTGCGTCATGGACCTCTGACAGGGGTTTGCACAGGCTGAGCAACATTGTTCATCTGAGCTCTTTGACCATTGTTATCTCCTCTATGCATAGTTGTGATGTCTTCCCTGATCTGACTCACCTGGTGTTTCAACAATTCAAACTCCGCCCGAGTAATAACCAAGTTCTGCTCTCCTGAAGCCATGATTTATCCCAATACTAACTCAAGTCCAATGCGAATGTCGGGGAATCAACTGATGAAGCGGACAAAAACGGGTAAGCTCCCTGTTCCGGATGAGGATGAATATGCAAAATGAAATGCGAATGCAAACTGAAATGCAACAATGCAAAATGAACACACAAGGGACCAAGTGCCCCTGGCTGAGACGAATCCACCATATTGGTCTTAGTCAGACCCATAACACTGCTCGAACCTAGTCTTCAACAGACCCTGTAAAGCTGCCTTCACATATCACTGAATCTCAATCAAGAAAACCGGTAATCTGGAAGTCAAGTTACCTGCATATCCCTAAACCCTCTCACAGGTAGGTGTCCTAGCAACTGACAATGGTACGGCATCCTATGCGGTCGTCGGCGTCACAGACTTTCAGGGTTGATGATACGATTCCCAGAAGGAGTGACATCATCAAATCCTGAAGAGGCCTCACTTAGCCAACTTCCAAATGATCGGTTCCCAGAGTCGACAATCCAACTAACCAGCAACCCGAGCCACCCAAAGGGTAGGACAGGAGGCCAACCAGAAGAACCTCGTCTGAGTGTGGATTTCGCAGGACACTAGGACATGCAAAGCACGTGCGCGCCCACTACTTTCCACTCTAATTCTAGGTACACTCAAGCCCAGGTCCGACTTATCTCTCAATCATAGAACACCCGTCACACCCCAATACAGCAATAATAACAATAATATAATGCTTGAAAGTAAATAACTGAAAAGTAAATCCATACAAAATCCTCGACGGGAAAACAAGCGCTAGGATTGACTCGCTTAAGGGACGTTGGATCCCAAATGCATAAGGAACTATCGCAGTCCTTAGCAGCCAGGGGACGTTGGATCCCCAGCAGAGTCGCCAGTTGTCGCTACTGCGAAAATCGGCGCCGGCTGAACAGAAGAGTCGCCACCGCGCGTTATTTATCCCAAAGAGGGGAAAGGAAACGCTCGAGGTAAACCTACTGCAAAACGGGGAAAGGAATGGTCATCGCAACCCAATCCTGGATTCGGGAGTCGGTTACGCAAGGGGAAGGTATTAGCACCCCTCACGTCCGTCGTACTCGACGGGATCCACGCTTGTTTTCTAGTACGGATTGTTATTTCTATCTAAACTAAGGGTCAAGGGTTAAAAGAAAATAAACTGACTCGGCAAAGTATCGCACTTTATGCCTACGTATTCTCGTCTGGAACGAGAAATCAGAGTCAACGTAGTTCGCCTACCTACGGGAAAGGAGGGGAAGGTTGCTCGCTAGGATATCGCATCCTATGCCTACGTACTTTCATACAGCATGAAAGATCAGAGCAAACGTAGTTCGGGCCACGTACGACACAAGTCTGTTTTAATTGCTTTTACTCCTTCTAAAAAAGGGTTTTTCTGATTACTGGTCCAAGCGGACAAAAATGACGTTTTGATGAGTTCACATTCTTTTACGGAAGAAGTGTCTTTTATTGTGTTTGGAATATTATTGTGTTGATCTGTTTGTTTTGAGAAAGAAGAGACAGAACTCTAACCTACGGTTGAAAAGGGAATCAAACTAACATAGTGTTATCATGCATGGGTTAAGACCTAATGTCTATCATGTTCCTCTCTTGCGCAGAGAGAAATAGAGATCCTAAGGGAATAGACGGAAGCAGAAACAATAGCATATATACAATAAAGCAGTAAAATGCATGAATGCAGCAATACAAGCGAGGCAAGGGAGTCCCACTCAACCTCGAACCTAGAAAACAACAGGCAAAAGCGAACAAAATTCGCTTTCAACCTAACAGATTAAATGGCACAAAATACAGTCAGAGAAATTCAAACAATACATCAAAAATTATAAACAGCAATCTTCACCAACAAGCTTTATCAGCATCTGTCCTCAAGTCATCTTCAACCATCTACAGGCTTCAAGCAAGCATCAGTCTTCATCTTCACAGCCTTCAAGCAAGGCCTCTATCCTCAATCTTTCATGGCTTTTCTTCAAGTCTCACTCTCTAAGATGAGGAACAGTTAAGAGGATGAACTGGAATGTTAAACAGTTAGTTGACCACCAAAGGTGGCAAACAGACTGTTAACAACATGTAGAAGGTTTCTCTCAAGAGTTCTATCTCTTAGACACTGTCACCAAGCCTTCCAAAGGAAGGGGGTGAGTGTCCTAGAGAGACTCTGCATCATAGAGAGGAATGGAGGCAAACAAGGCCTTCCATGTTTGTGAATCAAGTTGCTATTCTAGAGCTCTACCTAGCTCCTAAACCCTATAACCTTCAACAGCTGCCAGCAAGATATGCTCTTCATCAACTCTGGAAATTGATCTTCATTCCTTGTCTTCAATGGGCTTCATCAGCAAAGTCTTCAGCTCAAACCCAAACCCCAAGCAGGCCCAATACCCCACACAGTCAAACAAATAACCCTAGAGAGGGCACACCACACAATCAATCAATTACAGAAAATATACTAATAGTATTAACATAATAGGGGAATTTCTAGCATTTTCTAAGGGATCTATCACTTACCCATAATACCCCTATAGTCCCATCTTCTAATTTGTCCTAAAGAAAACCCAAAAAGAAAATTGTTTTGACCTATACTAAAGTTTTAATCAAATTCTACACTACTTAGAACTACCTAATTAAAACTACCCTAAAAATTATCACAAAATTATGAAATTAATTTAGGGGGAACCTAAATCATTCATCTAATTATCCTAAAAAAATTGAACTTAAAATCCTAAGGGAACTACCCTAATTAAATTCTACAAGTTAGCATACTAACTAAAAGAATTAAAAAAGCAATTAAAAGTAAAAATATGCAAAAAAATATGAAAATGAAGTAAAATGACAATTTTATGTTTTCATATTTTTCTTGACAGAAAATAAAAAATGGGAAAAAAAGTCTCATTAAAAAATATGCATTTTTCAATTTTATATGAATTTTTGAAGTTTAATAAAATCTCGGCCGCAGGATGGTCTTCCAAGTCAACAAGTCCACATACAATCAACGGTCTAGATTATGTCTTCAACCTTGGTCCATCTAGGGTTTTAGAATCCATGAAAAAACAAACTCCACGCATGAAACTTTATCACCTTCATTCTCTCTCATTTCTCCATCAAATGCCATGATCCAAGAACCAAACTTGACTAGAATTTTATGTAGAATACAACCATGCCTTTGGATTTCGTTGAAACTAACTATATCATCCTAACCGAACCACACAACTCCATGGATCCAAACTTTCTTCAATTTTTGACCATCATAAAACTCAACAATCTTTGTATATAATTAATCCTCATGCTATGCTGATCACAACCAACCAATTCTCATGCATTATCATCCATTAAATCATGTGTTCTACCTCCATCAAGAATCAACCTCCATTAATGAAACCTCACTAATTGGTCTAAAACTCATCCAAATGAATCCCCTAATGGTCTCTAATAGTTTCACAACAAGAACTAATCCTAACCATGCCTAAAACAGAGTATGGGAAAGATTTTGCATACCTTGACCCTACAAGGGCAAGTGTTGAAAAGCTTCGAACCAGGCCTTGTGGATCTTCAAGAATGGTCTCTATGTGATGAATAACACTCTTCTTGCACAAGATTTGATGGAGATGGCTTGTATCTTCAGATCCAATCACTTTTGCTATTTTGCAACTTCACTTGGAAAACTCCAATTCTTCAACAATGGTGGCTCAAGCTAGCATGAACATACTCAGGGATGTTTGTAGTGATGATTTGTGGAAGAAAATGGAAGGGTAATGAAGAGAAAAATGGAGTTTCAATACAATTTGCGAAATGGAGAATTTTGGTTCAAACTCTTTTTCCTACCACCATTAACATCAACAATCACCAACCCTTCACCAATGGAGAATGAAATCAATATATAGACTAATTTGGAAGGGTCTAGAATCATCTAGATCAATCTAGTAGCAACTTGAACTTTCATGAAGATATTTTGCATTTCACTTCCCACCACATGACAAAATCATTACAACTTGAGTAATTCACTTGATTTTCTCCTTAAGTGGTATTTTGGACAAGATACAAAGCTTAAACACCTTGTTTATGAAGCTTTTCTTTGTTTTGGTTTGGTATGCCATTATGCAAGTAAGACTTTTACAAAGCAACCCCAAGATTTAAGCCTCAAATCAAAATTGTGGCTGAACCAATGTTCTTAAAATGTCCTTGGGAGTCAAAATGACCTATCATATGCCATGGTTTGGATTTGGAACTTGGATTTTAGGATTTTCCATTTCACTTGAATTAACTTATGTCCCATTTTTAGGCTATTTTTATCACTTTTTGCTATGAGCCTTTCCAACATCTCATGACCACCCTAATAGCCTTAAAACATCATTCTAAGCAACTTTGATATCGAAGGTTTTTCCATTTGAAGCTTGGAAGTAGGAGATATGGCCATATGCTTGAAATGACCTATAATGTCCAAATGACCAAAATACCCTTCACTTGCCAAAGTCATAAGTAGAGTTCCACAAATCAGATGAAGGCATACCATACCTTTCTAGAAAGCTAAGATCATGAGGAACAACTTTCATGTTGGCCAGAAATCCATTTGAAAGCTCCTTGAGGGGTAAAAGTTACTTGGAAATCAAGTAACTTTCATAGACAAATTTCATATGCCTCTGACGACCTGTAACTTGCAAGGACCATAACTTGAGTTCTATAAATCTCCTTGATGTCTTCCACCACTAAAATTAAAGGTCTTGAGATACTCTACAAGTTTCATGTTGGCCAAGGATCCATTTGAGACTTGAATTTTGAATTATCTTGCTGGGAAGTTTGCCCTAGATCAGGGGATTTTACACAGAAACCCTAATTTAGAAACCTCTCTTCTTCTTGATTTCTCTTGATTTCTCCTTGGCATAACACCACATTCATATCTACATGTCAAATGAGGCATCCAACATCTTTCAAACAGGCCTTGATGCCCTTCAATCAAGCATTTGACCTAGGGTTGACCTAGGGTTGACCCAGATGAAACCCTAGTTGACTGTCTTCAACTACAGCTCTTGCAATCACATCAATGACTTGTCTCACTTTCAAAATGACCCTCTAGGTCTTCCATGATGCCTGTACACATTCCATGCTTTCAATTCACAGCTCACCACTTCTTTGATGATCTTCAAATACCCTCAAGATAGGAGATAGATCCACTGCTAGGGCCACTAACTTCTCAGATGATGACTTGGCTAAGATTGAATTTGAATAGGAATCACTTGATATGCCCATAGAGATAAGAATTGCATTTGATCCCTTGTTGTATGGCTTGCCCATGCTATGCTATGCAGATGATTAGACTATGTACATGACTTTTTTATGCAAATGACAATGCAATTGAAACATAAACCAAGTGAAGTAGGTTGAGCAAATTTTAGGGTGCAACAGCGGCGACGGTCGAGAACGCGAAGAAAGTGCAATGTCTTTCAACTTATCCTCTTGTAAACGAGCAAGACCAGCAGCCTGCGAGATAGTTGTTGGTTGTTGAGCCAAGACCTCACAACGAACATTGATCTTTAACCCAGAAATGAAACAACTGAGAAGATCAGCTTCAGATAAACCTTCGAGGCGATTTGTGAGAGCTTCAAATTCAGTGAGATACGTCGTCATAGAAGAAGATTGGGTAAGCTTAAAAAGGTTACCGCGAGGATTGTCAAACGCATTTGGAGCGAAACAAATTTCTAATTTCTCCAAAAATTGGGCCCACGACGCGATCTGACGATTCCGATACATCCACTGGTACCATGCCAAGGCCGTACCGTCGAGATAAAAGGAAGCAATGGTGATGCGTTCCTCATTAGGTGTCTGGTGATAAGTAAAGAATTGTGAGATCTTGAAGATCCAACCATGTGTATCTGTTCCGTCGAAACGAGGAACGTCTAATTTGAGACGATGGCGGTGCTGTGAATTTGGACTGGAACCGGATGCGCCGGAAGATGATGTATCGTCAAAACGTTTGTGCATAGCTTCAAGTTGGGTGGTGAGAATGGCAACTTGACGAGCGAGATCAGCTACAGGATCAGGTGGGGGAGGACGGGAAGTCATGGATGGAGGAGGAATTCAACACAATGAAAGCACCAAGTGATAGTGCTCAGTTTTAAGGACTGAGCCAAACCTACTAAAGCAGTTAATAGAGAGGACGAGAGATAATTTTCTGCAATGATTTTCCTTTTTCTTAGCTCAATGAGCAAATACATCTTATATAGTTTTGAATAGCATAATCTAAAGAGAGATATCACAGCAACGCACAACTAACAAATGTACATTACAACAAGGCACTACTAACAAACTTTGACTGAGTCATAGCCTTCTAGAAACAAGCAGAAACAAGAAATAGAAATAACTAGGAATAAAACAAATACTCATTTAATAAAGTATGTGATCTTGATATTTTGAAGGAAGCTTCTTAGTACAAATGGGCCTATCAATATTAGGAATAGTGGGCTGCAAGTTGCTAACTCCACCTCCCGGGTCCGCAGCTGTATCAGTAAGGAAACTTGAAAATATGAAATTGTGAAAGTATGAAATCTCACATGATCACGTGCTTTTGAGTTTTTGAGTGATTAGTTTATATATATATATATATATATATATATATATATATATATATATATATATATATATATATATATATATATATATATATATATATATATATATATATATATATATATATATATATATATATATATATATATATATATATATATATATATATATCAAATAAACCATCAAACCATTTTAGGATTGGTTGTTCGATTAGAGTTCCTCTATTTTGAAATCCCTTAATTGATTAATAACTATGTTTCAAAATAGAGGAACTCACAACGCTATATTTCAATTTTAAGTATAGAACTCAAACCATTTTAGCAGAATCCCTTAATTGAGTTAGCTCAATGCTCATAGATTATTTCCATTTTAAGTATAGAACTCACAACGCTATATTTAGTTAAAAGTTCTAAAGCATACACCTTTATCTAAATTAATTTCTAAACTTATATAAGATGTACACTAAATATCTTAACATAAAGCTCTCAAATACATACAAAAAAAACAATAGAACATATTGTTAGAACACAGATTGGTTCTTAATAATAACTCTTTGTTTTGATGATAACTGTTAGGAAATTTTATGTTTAAGAATTATATACTCTAAAATTTGCTTGAGAGTTTTACTGCAGATTGAAAAGAAATTATCACTCTAGAAGCAAATCTGATTGGTATACAAGAATGTAACTGACTCTGAAGCGCCAGATGCATTCATTAGAAGATTCTGATTGCTGTCTACAGAAGATCCTGAGCGTAGTCTCCAGAAGGATCTGAAGCAGAAGCTCCAGAAGAATCTGAAGCAAGCAGAAGCATCTGAAGCTAGTCAGAAGCATCTGAAGCTGAAGCATCTGAAGCAAAGAAGAATATTGTATGAAGAGTTTCTCAAAGCATAATTCTACAGAAGTTTCTGAAAGTACTAACGCTGCCAAGTACTGAAGTTCTGTGTCAAATATGCTCTGATGATCAACACGCTGAAAGCACACATGTTGCAGAAGACTCTGATACAGCAAGGTTCTGAACATCATTAGAAGACTCTGACTCATTCAAATTCTGAAGAGCTTGCTGAAAACTGAAGAAAATATATTCAAAGATTATATCCGTTGGAGTAAGTCAAACGTCTCTTTCCTCATTTGTGCTAGACACAATAACACAGACAAAAAGGATTTCTCTGTGCTATCTACTTCTAGGAAAGGTCACTTGATGTGAAGACAAAAAAGACTCAGACCTTTTGTGACTCTCTTTTCAATGCTCAACTTCCTTGGATAAGCTGCCTATAAAAGGAAGACTCCACCAAATTCTTCAGTGACGATACAATTTGCTGAAAAGAAATCATATTATTCTAAGCTCTCATTATTTCATATTCTTCTTAGAATTTCTTGTACTTAAATTTAAGAGAAAAATCATTGTTGTGATAAAAGCTTTATAGAAGCATTAATACTCTTGTATTTGATTTACATTGATTGTAAAGGTTTTCCTTAAGAGGATTCAGTTGGAATCAGTAGCTCTTGAGAAGACTAAGAACAGTTGTTCTTAGGTGTTACTATTGTAATCTGTTTGATTAAATAGTGGATTAAGTCCTTGTTGAGAAAGGCAAATCACTCTAGGAAGGGTGGACTGGAGTAGTTGTTTTAAACGAACCAGGATAAAAATAATTGTGTGATTATTTTTTTAGTCTTAATCTTTCATACTTATTCAACCCCCCTTCTAAGTATTATCTCACCTTCAGTTGGCATCAGAGCTCCGGTTCTGTGTGTGCTACCACTTAACAGTGTCAGTAAAGATTCAGAGAGAAATACTTTGATATATATTTATTTGTTACAATGGCTGATAATTCAATATCCAATATTAACAATAAATATGAAGAAAGGGACAGGATCAGCACCAAACCCCCTATGTTTGATGGGGAGAAATTTGACTACTGGAAAGACAGAATTGAGAGTTTTTTCCTAGGATATGATGCTGATCTATGGGATCTAGTCATAAATGGATATGTCCATCCCACAGATGGGAATGGAAAGAAGATTGACAGAAAATCTATGACAGATGCTCAGAAAAAAGATTTTAGAAATCATCACAAAGCCAGGACTATATTATTGAATGCAATTTCACATACTGAGTATGAAAAAATTACAAACAGGGAAACTGCTTTTGATATGTTTGAATCCCTAAAAATGACTCATGAGGGAAATTCTCAAGTTAAGGAGACAAAAGCTCTGGCTCTGATCCAGAAGTATGAGGCCTTCAAAATGGAAGACTCTGAATCTGTTGAAGCCATGTTCTCCAGATTTCAGATACTGGCAGCTGGGCTGAAAGTTCTGGACAAGGGATATTCTACATCAGATCATGTAAAGAAAATCATCAGAAGTCTGCCTACCAGATGGAGACCAATGGTGACTGCCTTGAACATGGCTAAAGATCTGAACAAGATCTCTCTAGAAGAACTCATCAGCTCACTGAGGAGCCATGAGATTGAGCTTGAGGAAGATGAACCTCAGAAGAAAGAAAAAGGTAAATCTGTTGCATTAAAATCTAACAAAACTGCTAAAGCTTTGCAGGTCATTCAAGAAAGCTCTGAAGAATCCTCTTCTGAAGAAGAAGATGAGTTATCCATGCTATCCAGAAGGATCAACAGACTCTGGAAGCACAAAGAAAAGAAGTTCAACAACTTCAGAAGATCTGATAATAGAAAGGAATCTTCTGGGCACAGAAGATCTGGCAAGAAATGAGTTGTGTGCTATGAGTGCAAAGAACCTGGGCACTACAAGAATGATTGCCCCAAACTTCAGAAAGAAAAACCCAAGAAGAAGTTTAACAAAAAGAAGAAGGTTCTGATGGCAACATGGGACGACTCAGATGAATCTGAATCATCTTCTGAATCAGAAGAAGAATGTGCTAATGTTGCACTGATGGCCAACACAGAGGATCAAGAAGAAGGTACCTCAGGATATGAATCAGATTCTGAATCTGATGATGACGCAGAAGAGGTAATGGCTAAACTTACCAAAGAAGAATTGGTAAAGGTTTTATCAGAAGTTCTGAAAAGTTACAACAATATCAAACTCAAATACAAGAAGCTGAAAAGCAATCTTGAATCTGAGATTGATCTTCTGAAGACAAAACTTGTTGAGCAAAAAGAAATTAATCTGAAAATCAAAAATGACTTTGAAATAACTCAACAAGAATCTGAATCTGAGACTAAGTCATATGAAAACATTTTAGAAAAATATGACTCTAGTTTTCAAAAATTCCTCACTAAGAGTATAGACAGAAGCAAGATGGCTTCCATGATCTATGGTGTTAGTGGAAACAACAGAAGAGGTATTGGATATGAATCTTCATCTGGAAGCAATCCAAAACCTGTTGACAAAATTTTCATCAAGAAGACACCTCTGTATTCTCAATTTAAGTTTGGTCACTTAAATGACATTAAACACACAAGCTCTGAGAAGAATACTTATGTGTTTAAACCCAAGGTTAGTCAAAATAAACATTATGTTGAAAAACAGAAGTTTAGACAAACCTCCAGAACCACTAACCCTAAAGGACCCAAGAAGATCTGGGTACCTAAAAGTAAAATAATTCATGTTGCAGATGTTCTTAGCAGCAAGGTCAGGACACCAATCATGGTACCTGGACTCTGGATGCTCACGACACATGACAGGAGAAAAGTCTATGTTCCAAAGCCTGGAACTTAGATCTGGAGGTGATGTGAAGTTTGGAGGGAACCAGAAGGGCAAGATCATTGGATCTGGCACTATTGGAAATGGTAAACTTCCCTCTATTACTAATGTTTTACTTGTTGAAGGGTTAAAGCATAACTTATTGTCCATAAGTCAATTAAGTGACAATGGTTATGATATTACCTTTAATCAAAAATGTTGTAAAGCTATTAGTCAAAAGGATGGCTCTATCCTATTTAGTGGTAAGAGGAAAAACAACATTTATAAAATAAATCTTTCTGAACTTAAAGTTCAAAATGTTAAATGCCTCTTGTCTGTTAATAAAGAGCAATGGGTCTGGCACAGAAGATTGGGCCATATTAATATGAGACGTATATCTCAGATTAATAAACTTAATCTTGTCAGAGGACTCCCTAATCTGAAGTTCACTTCAGATGCTCTTTGTGAAGCATGTCAGAAAGGGAAGTTTTCAAAAACATCTTTCAAATCAAAAAATGTTGTTTCTACTTCTAAACCACTAGAATTACTTCATATTGATTTGTTTGGACCAGTGAAAACTGCATCCATCAGAGGCAAGAAGTATGGATTAGTCATTGTTGATGACTTTAGTAGATGGACATGGGTAAAGTTCTTAAAACACAAGGATGAGTCACATTCTGTGTTCTTTGACTTCTGCAAGCAAGTCCAGAATGAAAAGAATTTCAAAATTATTAAAGTCAGAAGTGATCATGGTGGTGAATTTGAAAATAAATATTTTGAAAAATATTTTTCTGAAAATGGCATTGCTCATGATTTTTCCTGTCCTAGAACTCCACAACAGAATGGGGTTGTAGAGAGGAAAAACAGAACTTTGCAAGAAATGGCCAGAACCATGATCAATGAGACAAATCTGGCAAAACATTTTTGGGCAGAGGCAATCAATACAGCTTGTTACATTCAGAACAGAGTGTTTGTTAGACCTCTTCTGAAGAAGACTCCTTATGAATTGTGGAAGAACAAAAAGCCCAACATTTCATATTTTCATCCTTTTGGATGTATTTGCTATATGTTAAACACTAAGGAAAATCTGAACAAGTTTGATTCCAAAGCGCAGAAGTGTTTCATGCTTGGATATTCTGAACGCTCTAAAGGCTACAGAGTATACAACACTGAGACACAGATTGTGGAAGAATCCATTCATGTCAGATTTGATGATAAGCTTGGATCTGAAAAGCCAAAGCAGGATGATAACTCTGCAGATAGGGAAGTAGTCTTCATTGACTCTGAAGCTCCAAAAGCAGACAAAATACAAGTAAAGGAACCAGAAGCAACTCCAGATGCTACTCCTTTAACTTCTCAAATGAATAATCTAAACATTTCTGAAGAGTCAACTATTAGAGGATCATCATCCAGAATTAAAGCTTCTCATCCAGAGGATGTCATTATTGGAAAGAAGGATGATCCCATCAGAACAAGATCCTTTCTAAGATCATCTGAAGCATCACTATTTGGACTAGTGTCAGAAATTGAACCATCTTCTGTAGATGAAGCTCTGCAAGACAATGATTGGATTATTGCCATGCAAGAAGAGCTAAATCAATTCAGCAGAAATGATGTTTGGGATCTAGTTCAGAGACCTCAAGGATTCAATATAATTGGTACAAAATGGGTCTTCAGAAATAAGCTAAATGAGAAAGGATAAGTTGAGAGGAACAAGGCAAGGCTGGTTGCTCAAGGGTATAGTCAGCAAGAAGGTATTGATTACACTGAGACATATGCTCCAGTGGCAAGGTTAGAATCTATATGCCTTCTTATTTCCTTTGCTGCACAAAATAACATCACTCTGTATCAGATGGATGTTAAAAGTGCCTTTCTTAATGGTATTATAGAAGAGGAAGTTTATGTCCACCAACCTCCTGGTTTTGAAAATGAAAAATTTCCAGATCATGTTTTCAAATTAAAGAAATCTCTATATGGATTAAAACAAGCTCCTAGAGCTTGGTATGAGAGATTGAGCAATTTTCTTCTGGAGAAGAATTTCATCAGAGGCAAAGTGGATACAACACTATTCTGTAAAACAATTAAGAAAGATCTTCTAATTTGCCAAATTTATGTAGATGATATCATTTTTGGATCAACAAATATTATGCTTGGAAAGGAGTTTGCTACATGTATGCAGGCAGAATTTGAAATGAGCATGATGGGAGAACTCAGATTTTTTTTAGGAATCCAAGTTAATCAAACTCCAGAGTGCACTTACATACATCAGAAAAAATATGTTAAAGAACTTCTGAAGAAATTCAACATGTCTGACAGCAAGTTGGCAAATACTCCAATGCATCCTACTAGCTCACTTGGCAAGGAAGAGGTAAGTAAGAAAGTAGACCAGAAGCTCTACAGAGGTATGATTGGCTCTCTTCTTTATCTTACTGCTTCTAGACCTGACATATTGTTCAGTGTTTGTCTGTGTGCTAAATTCCAATCAGATCCTAGAGAATCACACTTGACAGCTGTCAAGAGGATTCTAAGGTATCTGAAAGGTACTTCTAATGTGGGTTTGTGTTACAGAAAATCTGATGATTTCAAATTAGTTGGATTCTGTGATGTTGACTACGCTGGAGACAGAGTGGAAAGAAAAAGTACTTCTGGAAGTTGCCAATTTCTAGGAAGAAACCTAATCTCCTGGTACAGCAAGAAGCAACCCACAATTGCACTTTCAACCACAGAGGCTGAATACATTGCTGCTGCTGGATGTAGCACGCAGATGCTCTGGATGAAAAGTCAACGAGAAGATTATCAAATTTTTGAGAGTAAAATTTCTATCTTTTATGATAATACTTCTGCCATATGTTTGTCCAAGAATCCCATTTTACATTCTAAGGCAAAACATATAGAAATTAAGCATCATTTCATCAGAGACTATGTTCAGAAGGGAATCATAAATTTAGCCTTTGTTGATACAGATCATCAATGGGCAGATATTTTTACAAAACCCCTTGTTGAAGATAGATTCAAATTTATTCTGAAAAATATTGGTATGGATTTTTGTCCAGAATGATACTCATCAGAAGCAAGTTTTTACAGATGCAAAAATGCTTAATGCTCTGAAGTATTTCTTCTGATTGCTTATTTTATTCTGATCAATATTTCCTTTGTGAAACTCTAAACTAACCATCTTTAGAAGATCTGGACGTTGACTAACGTTTCATTTCTAAGAGGATTCAGAACACATGCAAGCAAACACGTGTCACATCAAATCTGAAGAGGTGGCGTGTACATAACTGAAGAGACGTTTGAGGTGAAGTTTGAATAGTGAAAATCTTGATTTTCCCCCCAAATTGTCAGAAGCATTAAATATTTTGAAATGATTATTATTCTCTTCATTTAATGCTTGTTAAAACGTGCATATTTCTGACTGTTGATTTGCCTAAATGTTCTAGTATAAATACTTGGCTTGTATTCACTTTCACACTTTTCACTCTCTCAGAATTTACATGCATTTTCATCTCCTATTTTCTCTGCATAAAAACCATATACCTAAGCGTTTGACAAAGCATCCTTCAATGGCAACTTCATCATCAACAGCTGCTCAGTTCCAATCTTCCATGGCTGTTGTATCTTCAGAAAACTTAGGTGTTGCTCCATTTTCTCCTCCCAAAAGAACACTTCTTACGCCAGTTGATAAATTGGAAGTTCTATGTGAATCTATGGTAGAGTTTGATTCTCTGGCAGATAATGGGTTTGAATTTCGTTCCATAATTAGAGCTAAAGGATGGGTTAAGTATTTTGACAGGCTTTTTGGACCAGTTTACCCTCTCCTTGTGAAAGAATTCTGGATTCATGCATCAGTTTATCCCAAGTTCATCATATCTTATGTGCTGGGAAAAGAAATTATTATCACAGAAGATCTGATAAGAAAATTGATAGGTTATGAAGAAACAGATGGTGTTTCTCACTTGCCAGCTGGGCGTGTGGACATGGATGAGGTTTATGAATAAGTAATGACTGCTGGTCAAGCTTCTAACAAATTCAAAGATCTGAAGCCTGGTTACAAGATCTGGGCCAAGATCTTCATGGGATGCATCCACCACAGGAAATCAACCAATTCTCCAGACTATGTCAATAATGAACAACTCTATTTCATGTATTGCCTTAGTCAAAGCACCAAGGTAGATCTTCCATACATTCTGTTTATGCATCTGTGGAACCATATCAATGCATCTAGAGAATATGTGAAAGAGAAAGGACAGAAGATCAGAACTTGGATCCCCTTTGGAAGGTTGCTCTCGGATCTTCTTACTGAGAATGGTTTAGTAACTGCTCTATACGCTGCTGGTGTCACAGAAGAATTAGAGTTTATAATGGGAAAGCCTCTGAATGCTAAAAGTCTTCAGAGACTCAAAATTGTTGATGAACTCACAAAAGCCCCCAAGAAGCTGAATATGTCTGAATTGAATAAGAGGATTCCTGTAGATGACTTTCCTCTATTCTTTGCTGAAGAGCCCAGACATATAGTTGTTATGTATATTGATCAATGCAAGAAGGATGGAACACCTGTTCCTGCTAATGTCATTCAACTAGCCAGACAACATCTGCCAGAAGTAGCAGAAGAAGAAGCACAACTCCAGAGGAAAAGGACTCAGCGTGTAGAAGAATCTGCACCTGTTCAGAAGAAAGTCAAGATAGCTGAGAAGCCCAAGAAGCTCTTGAAGAGAAAAGATTCTGAAGAAGCTGCTTCTGTACCTGCCAAGAGGTTCAAAGTAAAAGGTACTAAATCTTCTGTATCTTCTGCAAAATTTGTTATTAATGATTCTAATATTAAGTCTGTTCCAAAACCACCTTCTACACAAACCATTTCTGTAACTGCTTCCAGTTCTGTTTCTCCACAAAAACAAACACCTGCTCCAACTAAAACAACAACACCAACAGTTTCTGTACCAAAACCATCTCAACCCAAAATTCATATCAAACACTTTGTTCCATGAACACAACCATCAGATTAAAAACCTTCAGAACAACAACCATCAGAACAACAAACATCTGTTCAACACCAAACCTCTAAACATCCAGAAAATCAACCAAAAGAAGTTCAACCAGAAAAAGCCTCTCACAATCCACCATCAATTAATCCACATTCTGAACTCATTGCAACTGTTACTTCTGAACCTACAAAAGTAACTTCTAATCCAGTTTCATCAGAACCAATAATTATTCCTTCTGATTCACCAATCTCAGAACAACCATCCAAACAATCTGACATTCCTTCAAAACCTACCAATACTTCTGAACCTCACATCCCTGAGATAGAAGTTCTTGATGTCACACCACTAAAAACAGTGTTTCAAGTATCTTCTACCTCTTGTACACCAACAACATCCTCTAACTCCTCAGAATCAGAAATCCATCCAGATTTTCTAATCTCTCCTTCTGGAAAATACTCTGAGATAAACCAACCTGAACCTTCCATACCTTCTAAAACTCCCATTCCAGATCCTATTCCCATACCTGCACCATCATCTGAGATATTAATCCCCAGTTCTAATCCAAGATCTTCCATATCTTGTGCCTAAGTTTCTTCTCTTTTTCATAATCTATCTTATGGTTTCAAACTGAAAGATTTGTATGACAGAGTTGAACCATCTAACCCCTTCACCCCTCTGAAACCAAAACTCACAGTGGCTATTCCATCTGTGCTTATGTCTTATATTCAATCAATGTCAAAGGCAGGTTCTTTAGCAACCATAACATGTTCTGCAAAATCTGGTAAAGCTGTTGTTTCAGCTCTGCCAATTGCATCTGATAACACTGTTGCATCTGTTGAACCACCAAAATCTGCTTTCAAACCATACTCAAATGCACCTTTTGATGTGGTTTCTCATCCCTCTAAAGTAAAGCCAAATCTGCTAAATGCATTAAACAGATCCCTACCTTAAAAACCTGAAGTTCCTTTCTTTCCTTACATTCCTCCTCCTCTGATTTCCATCCAAAAATCACTTTTTCCACCAACTCCTCAACCTAAACCCATAACTCTGGAAACCCTGTTACGACCTTTACCCAGACTTAATATTGATCATTTATTTCAAACTTTTTTGCAAGAAATACAGATGTCTTTAGGTACTGTTCAGAAGAAATGCTCAGAAACAATGGATGCCAAAGAATCTGACATCATCTGGAACGGATTCATCAACAGATTCAACACTGTGGCTTCAAATCTGAAGAACGTCTATTCTGATGATGCAAAGCTCAGAGCTGAAAGGACTCTATTCTGGACTGTCAACAGAACTAAACCTCTACTTCATTTAGATGCTCCTCCACCATCAACAAAATCTACTGATAATGCATTGACTATGGCTCTGGTAGACCCCTCTCCAGGATCTACAGAACCAATGGAAATTGACTCTGTTCAGGCTACACAACCTAATCCTACTTCTTCATCTGAGATAAAGAAAGAACATCCAGACTTTGAAGATAAGATTGCTGCTCTGGAAGCTGGACAGTCAGAGATCAAATCCTGGATGGCTAAGCAGGATAAGAAGTCTGAGGATATGACAGAATGGATGTCAAAGCAAGATGAAAAGAATGAAACTATGACTAAGTGGATGTCCAAGCAAGAGCAATCATCCTCTGAGATTACAGATCTATTGAAGATGCTTTTGTCCAAACACTCTTAGATCATTTTTTTTGCATCTATTGTTTGCATTTGTACCTTATTGCTATATCTTCTGATATTTGCCTATGTACTCTTGATCTGATCTTTTGAATGAATCAAAGTTTTCTCCATTGAATTATCTTATTTACTGTTTCCTTTTATTTGTCTGTTTACAAGTTTTTACTTTTTGCTTATGACAAAAAAGGGGGAGAAAATATAGATCTGAACTGTTTAATATAACTTCACCAGAATGAAACTTCAGACATAACTATTCTATCTAACATTTTATTTGATTATTTCAGAACATTTGATAAGTACACTATATAAAAGAAACTCTGAGTTTCTCAGATCATCTATCTATTATCAAACTCTGAATTTTATATCTGCAAGACATTTTGACCTTCAATTGTTATAAGAACAAACAAGATCTAACTCTGAAGATTACTCAAGACAAAAGGGAAGTTTCTATTCCTATTTGTATTTAACTCAGAGGGAGATTCATCATCTCAGGGGGAGTTATAATTCTATATGTTCAGTTAAACAAAATTTCTAATACTTTTTGTCATCATCAAAAAGGGGGAGATTGTTAGAACACAGATTGGTTCTTAATAATAACTCTTTGTTTTGATGATAACTGTTAGGAAATTTTATGTTTAAGAATTATATACTCTAAAATTTGCTTGAGAGTTTTACTGCAGATTGAAAAGAAATTATCACTCTAGAAGCAAATCTGATTGGTATACAAGAATGTAACTGACTCTGAATCGCCAGATGCATTCATTAGAAGATTCTGATTGCTGTCTACAGAAGATCCTGAGCGTAGTCTCCAGAAGGATCTGAAGCAGAAGCTCCAGAAGAATCTGAAGCAAGCAGAAGCATCTGAAGCTAGTCAGAAGCATCTGAAGCTGAAGCATCTGAAGCAAAGAAGAATACTGTATGAAGAGTTTCTCAAAGCATAATTCTACAGAAGTTTCTGAAAGTACTAACGCTGCCAAGTACTGAAGTTCTGTGTCAAATATGCTCTGATGATCAACACGCTGAAAGCACACATGCTGCAGAAGACTCTGATACAGCAAGGTTCTGAACATCATTAGAAGACTCTGACTCATTCAGATTCTGAAGAACTTGCTGAAAACTGAAGAAAATATATTCAAAGATTATATCCGTTGGAGTAAGTCAAACGTCTCTTTCCTCATTTGTGCTAGACACAATAACACAGACAAAAAGGATTTCTCTGTGCTATCTACTTCTAGGAAAGGTCACTTGATGTGAAGACAAAAAAGGCTCAGACCTTTTGTGACTCTCTTTTCAATGCTCAGCTTCCTTGGATAAGCTGCCTATAAAAGGAAGACTCCACCAAATTCTTCAGTGACGATACAATTTGCTGAAAAGAAATCATATTATTCTAAGCTCTCATTATTTCATATTCTTCTTAGAATTTCTTGTACTTAAATTTAAGAGAAAAATCATTGTTGTGATAAAAGCTTTATAGAAGCATTAATACTCTTGTATTTGATTTACATTGATTGTAAAGGTTTTCCTTAAGAGGATTCAGTTGGAATCAGTAGCTCTTGAGAAGACTAAGAACAGTTGTTCTTAGGTGTTACTATTGTAATCTGTTTGATTAAATAGTGGATTAAGTCCTTGTTGAGAAAGGCAAATCACTCTAGGAAGGGTGGACTGGAGTAGTTGTTTTAAACGAACCAGGATAAAAATAATTGTGTGATTATTTTTTTAGTCTTAATCTTTCATACTTATTCAACCCCCCTTCTAAGTATTATCTCACCTTCACATATTTCATAAAATTAGGATGATATAATTATGGATCTATGTAAACATCAATGTTATTGATATTTTTGTTGTACTTTGAAGATGTAAAATATTGACACGAGGATGACCCTCTTTAAACATGAGTAGAATAATGAATAACTGTAATACTATATAATAAGTGACTAGAAATTATTTTACAATGTTAAACATTATAGTAATCAAAGGTGGTCCTCTGAAATTTAATCGTTAAACCGCTTTAGAGGAAAAGACAACAAAAGAAGTAAAATACATAAGTGGAATTACATGTTTACCAGTCCCACTTTTCTCACTTAATACATAAATTATATTCTTCTTTCTTTGATTCTTCTTTTGATATTTCTTGACGATCCTGTAATCACTTTCCTGAATAAAATATAAATAACATGGAGTGAGAACTAATTTATAAGTGGATTTCCTACTAAAAAACCTCAAGCTCTATTTGCACCCTCTCATTTAAGCTTCTGATTACTTCTAATCTATACTGTCTAAATTTTTAGTGATAACACGTCTTAACTGAGGCCAAAGGGACAACTATATGATCTTCTAAGAATAAATAACTAAGGTCCTTATTGACATATGTATGAGTAATTATAAGTGGTACTCCACTTACCATGACTTACATGTTCCGTCGTATAAACGGAGAACCTATTTAACTATGGTGGATCCTTTAAAATGCTTAACATATTTTATATATATATATATATATATATATATATATATATATATATATATATATATATATATATATATATATATATATATATATATATATATATATATATATGAACCATATCAAGTGGGAGGAGTATTTTAATGAGAGATGAGAGGGTTAAATCAAAACCCTTGGAACAAATCAAGTTTTACAAGTGATATTTAATGTCTATAATAGCACACAAATAATTACTATCTCTCTCCAATTACTTACTCCAATTCTCTTTCTTTTAAGTTGCCATAGGATGGTATTTAAAATAATAGTTAAGAGGATTAAATACTAAGTATAGACAATAAATATCCACCATACCATTTATCAAATCCAATAGTTAACATTTAATCTTAATATAAGAGGATTAAATTTCAACTATTTATTTTTAAATTTAAGAGTTAATAATTATTTATACCATTCTCACACAAAAATAGTATTCTTACTAGATATACCCCATATATATATATATATATATATATATATATATATATATATATATATATATATATATATATATATATATATATATATATATATATATATATATATATATATATATATATATATATATATATATATATATATATATATATATATATATATATATATATATATATATATATATATATATATATATATATATATATATATATATATATATATATATATATATATATATATATATATATATAAAATACACAAGTAATTGAACATATAACCTAATTACATACATACTTCTTATACAAGTAACATTTTTTGCATCTAACACTGATTGATCACATGATATCATAGAAACCATAATATTACTTACCATATAATGTTTCTATAATTTCTTGTGCATTGGCACTTGTTTAGGTATTATTAGTTTTATTTCTGATACAACCTCTTTTTGACCCTTAACAATCCTTAATTATACATTACATTATTATAATCATACCTTAGAAGTTCTTTATGATTAGCATTATGATAATCACATAAGACATGGAATATTATGATGCTTTATAAAAATCTACTTTAAATTATCTCTTTAGGTATCTATCTTACTATACAAGTCAAGACTAACCCTTTAAGAATACTTAAAATGTTAGGAATACCTAATATTTGAGGATTTTATTAACCTTAGCCACCTCAAAGATATGTGACATGTTATACCTTAATTTTAAATGAAACTCATACCTACATTCATGTCATTTATGTTTAAGATAATTAACTACATTAATGTACATTAATGTTGGGCTTAGAAAAAAAAATATTAAGAGTTTTGGCTAAAATAGGGTCTCAGATTTGAATAGGGAGGAGTCTTTACTCGAATTAGGCAAACAAACTCAGATTTTACTATCTAGGACACTTCTTGACTCGAATCAAAATGTCCATGACTCGAGTCAAGTGCTCAAAACCCCCCAATTTGAATCAAAAACTCCTCTAGTTCGAGTCAAAACATACAACTTAGAAAACTCGAAATTTTAACACCTAAAAAACATTATAAAATCTAAAATATCCAATCCTAAACTCATATATATATATATATATATATATATATATATATATATATATATATATATATATATATATATATATATATATATATATATATATATATATATATATATATATATATATATATATATATATATATATATATATATATATATATATATATATATATATATATATATATATATATATATATATATATATATATATATCCAATCCTAAACTCATATTTTTCAAGAACAATTATTTACATCATACTACTCGTAAAATCCAACAATTTCATAGAAAATTGAAATCATAACTCCAATTAAAAACATGCATTCACCCATCACTTCTAACTATAGAATTGTAATCCTTTAATTACTTGAATTCCCAATTGAATCACATGCAAATTGTCAAGTTTACATATCCTTAACTATAGTTAATGCTTAAGGAAACTCACATTTACTCCTTGTTTCTGACTCAAGAACTATTGCATGAATATGAGAAAAGTCTTAATGCTTTAGTGTTCACATTTGAACTTGGGATGATTATACTCTTCTAATAACATGAAATTGTTGTAGAGCTTTTTGTTAAAAATTCAACCACAACCTATGGATAATTTCACTTAATCAATCTTGATCTCAAGATTGTTTCAACTCATGTAATGACAATGAAAGAAAAGTTTAGAAATAAATAAAGAAAGTAAACGTTGGAGAAGAAGAAGATGAACATTTTTCTGCAGAGAACTCTCTGCCCACAAATTGTGAAGATTCTCTTATTTCACTTGCAACTGCAAACTGTGAATTACAAAATATGATGAGATGAGATAAATTTTTTAGAAAATAAGGGTTTCTCCCTATTTATAGATTTAGGTTAACTTGCACCCCAAGGTAAAGCCCAAACTGTTAAAGCCCAAAAATGTCTAATCTAATATTTCTAAATCAGATCTGATCTTTCTAAATCAAATCTAATATTTCTATAATAATGAATTACATATTTAACACACCACCTAATTCATTATTTCTAAACTTAGCTTCTTAAAAACTTCGACTGACACTCCCTTCGTCATGATGCCTGCAATCTGATTCTTAGTTCTGCAGTGTTTCAAGTTCATCTTCCCTTCTGCTACCTGCTCTCAAAGATAATAGAACCTCATTTCGAAGTGCTTGCTTCGACCATGTGCTATTGCATTCTTCGCCAAGTTGATAGCTGACATGTTGTTGATCTTCATAGTAATTACTCCATGACTCTTTGCTGTCATCTCTTCGAACAGGTTCACCGTCCATATTGCTTGACATACACAAAGAGAAGCAGCTATATATTTTGCTTCGCATGATGACAATTCCACTACTGGCTTCTTTCTTAAACTCCAAGCAACTGGTGCACAACCTAGCATAAACACATAGACAGCTGTGGGTTTTCTATCCTCAGCATCACTACACCAACTAGAGTTAGTGTATCCCACTAACTTGCATTCTTTTCCTTCATCAGCTATAGAAAATAAAATGCCATAGTCAATAATCCCTTTCAGATACCTCAATATCTTTTTCATTGCTGCTAGGTGTGATACCTTTGACTTTTTCATGAATCTACTTACCATACCTACACTGTATGCTATGTCAAGACTTATGTGACAAAGGTATCAACGTGAACCAATAAGTCTTCTATATTGGGTTAGATTGACATCATCTTCATCTGAATCCTTTGACAGTTGCAATCTGGTCTCAGCGGGAGTCGAAGTTGGGTTGCAATCTTGCATCTCAAATCTCTTGGATATTTCACCTATATATCTTCTTTGGTTCATCATCAAACCTCTATTAATCTTGTAGAATTTGATTCCAAGGAAATATGAGATATTTCTCAAGTCAGACATTTCAAACTCCTCACTCAAGCTATGTTTGAAGTCTTCGATCTCATTCTTGTAACTTCTTGTTATAAACAGGTCATCGACATAGAGATATAATATAAGCAGTTCACTATTTCTTCTTATTATGTACACTCCATGCTCAGTCGTACACTTTACAAATTCTTTCTCCCTTAAGAAGCTGTCGATTTTCTTATTCTAAGCTCTTGGAGCTTGCTTAAGTCCATACAGGGCTTTATGCAGCTTGTACACCTTTTTTTCTTCGCCTCGTTTCATAAACCCAACTGGTTGTGCAACATAAACTTATTCGTCTAAGGGGCCATTAAAGAATGCACACTTGACGTTCATCTGACATGTGTGCCAATTGTTCATATTTGCTAGACCAACAACCAATCTGATTATTTCGATCATAGCAACAGGTGCAAAAACTTTTTCAAAGTCGATTTCTTCCTTATGAAGAAATCCTTTCTCCACAAGTCTCGCCTTGTGTCAAGTTACTTCTCCTTTAGGATTCACCTTCACCTTGTAAACCCGCTTCACATCAATTGCCTTCTTGCATTGAGAAAAATCGACAAGTGACCATGTGTTGTTGGTTTCAATGGAGTCTAACTCCTCATTCATTACTTTTATCCACTTCGAATCCTTCAATGCCTCAGTTGCATTGACTGGTTCGACATATGTGTAGAAAGCATAGTGTACCAACTCACCCTCTTCATCGACCACATCATTTGATGTAATCACACATACTTGCAACATTGCAGGCATGTGTCTTATTTGTCGAGGTCTGCTTGGGCCAACTTCATCTCTGACTTGTTCCTGTCGAACTTCACTTTCAACTTCAGTGGATGGTTCTTTACAAGAGATTTTCACTGAATCCTTCTTGAAATTCTCAGTCCAATCCCATTCTTTAAGCTCATCTATGATTGTGTCCCTGCTGATCACTACCTACTTATTCACTGGATCGAACAACTTGTAACCTCCAACTGAATGATATCCTATTAAGATCATCTAATTCGACTTATCATCAAGCTTCCTTATCAACTGATCTGGCACATGTCTATGTTCTATAGATCCAAACACATTCAAGTGACTGAGGCTAGGCTTGACACCAGACCAACATTCTTCTGGTGTGATTCCTCCAAGTTTCTTCGTCGGGCATCTGTTTATTATATTGTTGTCGAAACCATTTCTCCCTATAATTCTTTGGGTAGATGCTTTCTATTCAGCATACTTCTCACCATATTCATGATGGTTCTGTTCTTTCTTTCTGCAATTCCATTTTGCTGTGGAGTGTAGGGTGGCACCACCTCATACACAATCCCTTCTTTTTCACATAATGCATCGAACTCTTTCGACACATACTCTCCACCACCATCAGTCCTCAGAATTTTTAGCTTTCGACCACTCTATCTTTCAACCATGGATTTTAGTCTGGAAAATACCTCGATCACATTACTTTTCTTCTTGATGAGGCAAGTCCATAGCTTTCGACTGTAATCAACTATGAACGTGACAAAGTATATATTGCCTACAATTGAATCCACCTGGATTGGACCACATACATCAGAGTATATGACTTCCAGAATTGCCTTCAACTTCCATCCTGCATCCTTACTGAAGTTATTCTTGTGTTGTTTTGGCTGAACACACTCTTCACAAACTTCACTTGGAATTTCGATATCAAGTAATCTTGAAGCCATATTTCTCCTCTTTAGCTCTCTGATGTCATTTAAGTTGAGATGGCTTAGTCAAAAATGCCATAACCATTCATCTCTATTGGCTGCAGTTGTTAGGAACTTGTGCTCCATCACATTGAGTTCAATCTTGAAGGTCCTATTATGAGACATTGGAGCCTTTAAGATCAGCCTACCACATACGTCGAGAACTCTCATCATCTTGTCTTCGATCGACACCTTGTAGTTCTTTTCGACGAGCTGTCCTATACTGAGCAAATTATTCTTCATGCCTGGTATGTGCAACACATTGGAAATTATTGACCCTTTTCCATCTTTTCTCATAATCAAAATATTGCCAATACCTTCAGCTACTAGAGTATTGTCATTTTCAAATTTCACCATGTTCTTCGACGAGGGCTTCATATTGATAAACCAATCTTTCCTTCCAGTCATGTGTGATGAGCATCCTTAGCCCAAGTACCACTAGTCCTGGAATCTCTCTTCGTCTCCTGTTGTGACCATTAGAAACATCTTTTCTTCTTCATGCTTCACCATCTTTGTATCAGTTTCTTGATTCTTCTTCTTTTCTCGACATTCACTAAAATAGTGACCATACTTCTAACAATTGAAACATTGAATGTGACTTTTGTCTGGCTTTCGCCCACCACCTCTTCCTCTACCTGCAACACCACCTCTTTGGTTGCCTTGGTCCTAGGGTTTTCTTTGATTCGACCAATTTCCTTCCTGCTGATTTCAACCAGTTGAATTTTTGTAGCCTTTTCTAACTTTGTTGCCATTCCAGCTTCCTTTGCCTTTCCTTTCCTTTTGTGAATGCGCTTGCAAAGCCATATCACTCTTCGACTTTCCTGCAGCTCTCTCATCCATCCTTTGTTCATGAGACTCAAGCATCCCTTGAAGCTCTTCCTTTGTCAATGTTGACAAGTCTTTCGACTCTTCTATGGCTACTACCATGTGGTCAAACTTTGCAACAACTGATTTTAATGTCAACACTTCTCCACATACCTTGATTTGATTCATTAGATTTGTAACTCTAGTGAATAAATCTGCTTTACTTTCACTTTCTTCCATTTGAAGCAATTCATAGGTTCTCTTGTGAGTTTGTAACCTCACCTATTTCACCTTTTCTGCGCCTCCGAACGAATTTTCAAGAATCTCCCACGCTTCCTTCGCTGATTCTACATCACTAACCTTTTCAAAATTATCTGGATCTACACATTGATGGATTATAAAGAGAGCTTTATAATCTTTCTTCTTCAATTCTTTGAAAGCATCCTTTTCTTGATCCGTCTCGTTTTCTGCAAGCGGTGCTACTCCTCCCTTCACAAGATCCCAAAGATCTTGATAACAGAAAACAACCTTAATCTGTTTGCACCAATTCTCATAATTATCTTTCTTGAGAATTGGAATGTTTTTTGGAAAGTGACCATTTGGATGATTCATCGCCATCACGATTTTCCTTCCTAGAATCGTAATCGGAGCTCTAGATACCAGATGTTGGAAATTCAACCACAAACTATGGAGAATTTCACTCAATCAATCTTGATCTCAAGATGGTTTCAACTCATGTAATGACAATGAAAGAAAATTTTAGAAAGAAAAAAAGTAAACGTTGGAGAAGAAAAAGATGAACAATTTTTTCCAGAGAACTCTCTGCCCACAAACTGTGGAAATTTTATTATTTCACTTGCAACTGCAAACTGTGAATTACAAAATATGATGAGATGTTTATAAAATAAGGATTTCTCCCTATTTGTAGATTTAGGTTAACTTGCACCCAAAGCCAAAGCCCAAACTATAAAAGCTCAAAAATATCTAATTTAATCTTTCTAAATCAAATCTGATCTTTCTGAATCAAATATAATCTTTCTAAAACAATGAATTTCATATTTAACACTTTTCCTCCTTTTCGTCCTATTTAGTTCCATGCTATTTTGAAGTCAGACAGTTTGTTTCAGAGTTTATGCAAAAATTGTTGCAATAGGGCTGAACAAAAACGAATAGAACTGGAGTTTCATAAATCTGCTTGAGTTGTAGTTAAACACGTTTGAAAGAGGGTTTAAAGAACTTTCAAACTAGATAGTTTCATAATTTTATCATAAGTCTAAAAATTTGGCGCTATTTTAAAGTGAGACAACTTTAGAGTTAGGTTCAGAGTTTTGAGCAATTTTGAGTGTGGTGACCTTTCGTTACCTTTTTGATGAGTTTAAGGGTCCTATTTTATTTGATTAGAGTTATTATGGAGTTTTCAGATTTTTTTTTTGAGTTGTCTAGAGTTAGATATTAGAATATAGAATACACTTGAGTTGAGTTTGACGCACTATTGACATTATAAGGTTACCTTTTGAGTAATATTTTTATTTGTTGAAGGTTGTTAAGCTAAAAGAGTTAAAATTAAGTTAAACTGTCAGCCCTTAGAGTTAGTAGAGTTATCACTTGTGAAGAGTTTCCCGTAGAGCATGTTTGAATACTTTAGAGTATTTTTGGGATACTCTAGAGTCATTTTTTTAGAACAGAGAGGTATTGAGTTGTTTTTTAGTTTCTTTGAGAATTTTTGATGAGTTAGAGTTTTGAGTAATAAAATAACTTTACTCTTTTTTACGAAAAATAAATATTATTTTAAAACATATTTCTTTGATTATAATAATCTTAAAGGATTACAATGACGACGTTAATTGACAATTTTTTATGATTAGTAATATAAAAGGATTATAGTGACAACCTTAATTGGCGATTTTTGAAGATTAGTAATCTGAAAGGATTATAGTGATGACATGTGATTGACAACTTATAGGTTCAAAAGTGGAACCTTCTGATGGTATTTTAGATAATATTTTTAATGGTGTTAATGATGTTTATCATGATTATGATGTTGATGATGTGTATGATGATTATGATGTTTATGATGTTGATGATGTTGCATGCTTATATTGTACATGATCATGCATGCATTTATTTTTGGAGTTAGGTAGGACTTCGGTACAATGATGTCCTGGTTCAGAGAGGGACTATAATGCTCTTACGTCTAGAGAGGAACACGGTTCAAGAGACATGGGTAAATCAGTAACATGCCTATGATCCCAAATGCCCGGTACCTCATACATTTTTTATGAAGATTTTTGTGGCATTAGCATTTGCACCATAATTTGACTTTGATTGCGTTGTTGTGTGAATGATGTACTTATGAATTCGTTAATTACCATCCCGCTGTTATTTTTCACCGTTATCATTTGTAAGGTGTATTCTCACTCTTTTTTTGTTGTTGTGGCATATGTGCTCCTCTAGAGTACAAACAATCAGGTACTCGCTAGGAGCAGTTGCTTGCAAGTTGGAAGATGGCCTTGGAGGTTTGTCTTAATTTATATTTACATTTATCACTTTTAGTGGTTTATATGCTCTCTTGTGTAACATTGGGGACGATGCAAATTGTTTTTTAGTTGTTGTTTGTAGTTATTTCTTTGAGTATTTTCTTTAAACATTTATTTTATGTTTTGACATATTTTGAGTTCTACTGCGAAGTTTTTAAAAATACTCTTGAAGTTGCATGTTTTATTTTTTAGTAGCATCCTAAGTTTGAAAATTCTCTTTTATATTAACAGTCAGGGTTTAGGGTTTTACAACAATAAGCAAGATGAACTTGTCACCATCCCTCTCTCTCATTTTTTATCTCTTCCAAGTGAGGAAGAGGATGAACAATGAGCCTCTCCTATGATTTCACTTACCTCAAGCATATTTATTTTGTCCTTCTTAAAAGACCTTTTTGCCCCTACCTGTCACAACTGCAAAAAACACCCGGCGAAAAACAGAAGAGTCGCCACCTTTCGTTATTTGTCCCAAAGAGAGGGAAAGGAAACGATCGGAAAAACCTGACGAAAAAGGGAAAAGACGAGGTCATCGCAACCAAGTCCTGGATTCGGGAGTCGGTTACGCAAGGGAAAGGTATTAGCACCCCTCACGTCCGTCGTACTCGACGGGATCCATACTTGTTGTCTATCTAAGAGTGTGTTTAAACTATATACGCTACAGGCTTGCGGGACAAAAAGAAAAGAAAAGAGACTCGTCAGAGCATCGCCGCTCTGTACCTACGTATTCCCTCGTGCAATGGGGAAAGTCAGAGTCAACATAGTTCGGCTAACTACGGGAGAAAGGGGGAAGGTTGCTCGCCAAGACATCGCGTCTTGTGCCTACGTGCTTTCATCTAGTATGAAAGATCAGAGCAAACGTAGTTCGGGCTGACACAAAACCATAGGTTGATTAAGTGTTTTAAATCGAGTAGGGTTAAACATATGTTCCAGCAGTTAGGGACAAAGTCTGTTGGTAGTAGAACCGAAGCTTAACAACACTCTTTTTTGAAAAACGTTTCTGATTAATCCCGAAGGAAAAAGGTTTGAATTTTGTTTTGTGTTTTTTAGTGAAGTGAATTAATTCGGTTTGTGATTCACGTTGTACTAAAGACTATGAAATGGAGGCGAATGCGTCGTGTATCACCCCCAAACGGGACGTACACTAACACTCTAGATAAGCGAGAGGAGACCCCCCACTCATCATTCCCCATGTAGCTTAAGGCTCATAGCGCGCAACGTTTATCGCCTTTATTAGATGAGTTAGAATTGTTTTGAGATGAGAAAGAGAGACGCATGGAAGGTCTAAGGGAAACTCGGCCCTAACGTTGTCATGCAAAGTGGTCATAAAGTTTGGATGAAAAGGGGAAACATCTACCTTAATGTTAGCATGCTTGGATTGAACACCTAATGTCTCTCCTACTCCCATCCTAAACGGATGGACTAGGAACCCTATGGGGATCATGGCAAAAAGCACAAGAAAGCACCAAGTAAATTCAATCACAAGTAGAAGATCAAACATGAAAATGCAACACTTAGAATGGTGGGAGGGAGGAAAAAATGTGTGGGGCAGCAGCCACCACAAGCTCGTCTCGACCTCAACAGCGATGCAAGAATGATGCAAATATGAAAGAAGCACAAAAGAGATGAAAGCAAACGAACATGCAAACAAATGCTCACTTCGAACCACATACACAAGCATGCAACCAAGTGGAAATGAACACACATTTCAACAAAGTCATGATTGACCAACCACAAACAGTGACAAAAAATCCAAAATATTTCAATCCTAATGCATCACACTGATTTATGATGATTCGAATTGAAACAATATGCAAACACGCAAGCAAAACAGCAAATATGACATTCTGGCACAGTGTTAATCGGTTAACACCTTAAAAAGTTTGGAAAATCTGGAATTTTGAACAGGTTAATCGATTAACCATATACGTTAACCGATTAACACTGTTCACGTTTGAAAAAATTTTTGAAAGTTTGAAATGGTTAACTGGATAACCATATAGGTTAACCGATTAACACTGTACCAGAAGCCAAAAATAGCAGCAGAAAATCACTTCTAGCACAAAAATAGCTTATCCAAGGATCCAAAAGATCAACTTATCAATTAAGCATGAAATTAACAACAGAAAACAGAGATCCAACAGCATGGATACATAATTACACAGCAATATCACAATTCGAACGGATCAAAATCAACCAAAATTCAATTGAATATGAAGATTAACATGATAAGCTTGAAAATTAAATCGGATCGAGAATTCCAACCTTCGAAGCAGAGATTTGCTTCGGTAAGTTTTGATCAACTGAGTTTGAGAAGATCCAAACAAGATTATCCGGAAAACTTCAAGATCCACAATAATTCTTGCAAGAGGAATGAAGATCAAACACTTTTAAGCCAAATTACTCCAAATAATCACTTCCAACTCAAGCTCCAAAATCAGATCTCAATTTGTACGAAAATCGATGATGAAAATTGATCCAATGATGATGGTTAATGGAGGTTTATGCTCAAGAATCCCTTGATTCCAATGAAGAATCAAGAATTCAAATGAAAAATAGCTTTGAGTGAGGGTTTTGGAAATGGAGAAGTTGAGAGAATTCTGATCAATTCTGATCAATTCTGAAAAATGAATGGAATTATGAGAGATTGGATCCTTTGGTTTGGAGTAAATCATTTAAGTACTCTCTTGGTTTGGATCCAAAGCTAGGTTTGGGAATTTGGATTAGAAATCAAGGTTTGGAATGAGGAGTGGGCATTTGGAGGGAAATCTGAAATTTAAAGATGTTCTAGATCCTTCCCAAGTGAAAATTTGAATTCCAAGGTGATCAAAATTGGACCCCAAGTGCAATTGGCTTGCAAAATCACGTACAGGGTAAAATCTGCTATGGTTAATCGGTTAACCATATGTGTTAACCGATTAACACTATTAAAATTTCAAATCTGAGCTAATTTTCCAATGGTTAATCGGTTAACCATATGTGTTAACCGATTAACACCTTCATAAATTTGAATTTGGCGCCTTTTGGAGGGAAATCTGTCCATTTGCCCTGTTTCAACTGTTTTGAGCTTTGTTTAGCCTCTGAATCTCGTTCTTGAACATCATTACTGTAAGAATGCCTGACATGAGCCTGAGTGCTGCTTTCTGAACTGTTGTTCCCCTGCAAAATAAAATAAAATCGGTCGCCTGACCGTTGGGCAAATGAATGTCAAAGCCTCTGATGCTCGTTGTTTGTTGTTCAGTCCTTTGCACCGAAATGAAACTGAGCCACAAGAATACCTCGATCCCATGCCTCGAGAACAAATGCTATGATATGCAAAAATGAAAATGCAAAGAAACAAAAGCCAGTCACGATTAAAACGAAGAGCAAATTTTAGAGTGCTACAGTTGCCCCTATTCAATCGACGTGAGCCTGAAGGGATGAGAGCAACAGCTTTCAAACAATCAAGGTAAAAGATGATTTAATACCAAAGAACTCGGAAATTTGCCACCCGCAGAAATAAACTGCAAACTCTGATTGGGAATAGAAATCTCCGGAAGTAGTTGAATCTAATACACATCGGTATACTCCGCTGAGGAAGAGAAACTTAACCAAGCAACTCTGGCGGGGAAACAAGAGAAATTTAAACAAATGACTCTGCTCTGGGACAAAGAGAAACTTAACCAAGTAAATCTATAGGGAATTCATAACACGATGAACATGCTCATCAAAAATATGCCATGGTCTGAATACCATATCGGCTGAAGGGTAACACTTCAAATTGTCAGAATCTGGATATTCAACGAACAGAATGAATCAACAAAATTTTCCAGAGTCTGAATACTCAACACGATAACTGGAGTTTGAATACGCGACGAATAAAGGAAGCAGATCCTGGATGCTCGACGCAATAACCGGAGTATGGGTACTCAACAGACGAAATAACCAACAAGATTTACCGGAGCCTGAATGCTCAACGAAACTGATCGGAGTCTGGATACTCAACGCAATGACCGGAGTCTCGACACTCAACGAACTAAAAACCGGAGCCTGAATGCTCAACACGACAACCGGAGCCTGGATACTCTACGGAACTGGCGATTTCACTAGGGATTTACCGGAGCCTGATACTCTACGGAAGTTGACCGGAGCCTGGATACTCGACAGAGAAAGCAATACAACCTGAATTGGAAATTCAATGGAGTCTGAATACTCGACGGAGAAGCCGGAGCCTGAATACTCAACGAAATAGCCGGAGCTGGGATGCTCGACGAAGATTGACCGGAGCCTAGACGCTCAACGAAATAACTAGAGCCTGATTGCTCGACGAAATAACTGCATCCTAGACGCTCGATGAAGATTGACCGAAGCCTGAATACTCAACGAAATAAAAATCGGAGCCTGGATGCTCGACGCGACAACCGGAGCCTGAATACTCTACGAACTGGCGATTTCACTGGGGATTTATCGGAGCCTAGATACTCGACGGAAGTTGACCGGAGCCTGGATACTCGACGGAGAAAGAAATATAAACCGAATTGGAAATTCAATGGAGTCTGAATACTCGACGGAGAAGCCGGAGCCTGAATACTCAACGAAATAGCCAGAGCCGGGATGCTCGACGAAGATTGACCAAAGCCTAGACGCTCAACGAAATAACTGGAGCCTGATTGCTCGACGAAATAACCGGATCCTGGACTCTCGGTGAAGATTGACCGGAGCCTGAATGCTCAACGAAATAGCCGGAGCCTGATTGCTCGACGAAATAACCGGAGCCTGAACGCTCAACGAAATAACTGGAGTCTAACTGCTCAACAAATATTAACCGGAGTTTGAATGCTCAACGGATGAAGAAACATTCACTATGGCCTGAATACCACCCGAGTTTGCCAAGATATCACCCATCAGCGTCTGAAGACACCGTTGGGGAAAAAATAAAACAAGTCGGGGTCTGGATACTATGCGGGCTAACGGGAGCTGCCATGGTCTGGATACCATAGGAGTTTAAGAATACAATCTCAAACTGCCGGAGTCTAAATACTGCATGGAAAAAATGAATCAATGAAGTTTTCCGGAGCCTGGATACTCGACGATACAGGAACACACTTTTGCAATTGGAGGTTTGTCGGAATCTGGATACTCAACGACACTGACCGGAGTCTAGATACTCAACGAATAAAGAACACATGTCTAACATCACCATGGTCTGAATACCACAACTGTCCTTACCGGAGTCTGGGTACTCAAAGGAGAGAGAAAAACATCACCAACTGAGGAATGTCCGAAGTCTGGGTACTCGACGGACAGAGACATTCCTCACACACACTCATCGTGGTCTGATTATCAAACGAGTCCTAAAACAACATAATCAGCTGAAATCCGATGATACTGTTGGGGAATAACGTAAGTCGGGGTCTGGATACCACGTGGGATAACAGAAGCTATCATGATCTTGATACCAAAGGCAAAAAGTTTCAATCTCTGGGGAATACACCTGAAACAAAGAGATAACAACCTGGCTTATGTTTCACATGCGTATGTTAGAAAATGGCGTAATGCTCCATACAAAATGGAAATGCTACGCATTTGGAAGGATGCTAATGCAAAAATGCAAATGCAAAAGAACCACCCCAGCAAAATAAATGCTAGGGAGAAAAGATACCCACTCTTCCGGGGAGAGAAAATGACCCTACCGGGGATAGTTGGCACATGCCAGCAAACTGGACATACTGGGAAAACAAGCCCTGAATGGCCTCCTGGAACAAAAATCCACTCCGCTGGGGATCAAATCATATCCTGCTGAAACATAACTTTTCTGGGGAATTGAACAGCTTGGCTGGAACACAAGCGACCCTCTGCTTAAATCACATCCATGTGGAAACCGACCATGCGGAAGAAATACGGCCAACTGCCGAGATGAACTTGACTCCGCTCGGGAAATCAATCCTAGCTGGCATTCCAGAAACTCCCTCCTGCTTGGGGAGAAAATCCACTATGCTTGGGATTACATCATGCATCAACCTGTCTTGTTGAGAAATATCAGATACTCCGACCAGGAACTCCATTCCATTGGGGAGAAAATCCACTCTCCTGTTGCACCACTTACTCTATCGAGGGAATCAACACTGTACTTTACTGGAGAAAAACCTGAATACCGATTCCATTGGGAAAAAGGCGTCACGGAAGTTGTCTCCGCTGGAGAAGAAAACTGGTTTACGAACCACCCTGCCGCTGAGGGAACCGCTTCTATCTTGCTCTGCTGGGAACAAACTCCACCCTGCTGGGGAACTCATTTTCTCATGAAGACAAAGCTTTGTTTTGCTAAAAATACATCCTTTCAAACTTGACAATCGGACTCTGCCGGGGAGAGGAAACAACTCTGCCGGAGAGGGGAGACGACCACTTCACTGGGGAAGAAAAATCTCTGCTATGGGGAAGCAGACATCTTCGTTGCTCATGCCTGACTGCACTTAACCTGTTGAGAATTCCTGGCTGACAACAACTGCCATTTGCTGCGACCTTGAACTGCTGAGGATAAGGAAATCTCACTCGACTGAGGATAACCCTGCTGACCTGCAACAAAGAAAAGACACCAGAAATACTCTATATGTGAAATGGTTACCTCAATTACCATCCATGATACTT